>JACXGJ010002518.1:0-64632 GCA_016801105.1 Esox niger | reverse complement strand
CAGCCACGGAGGACTGGCCGCCTGCGCCGCCGCCAGCCACGGAGGACTGGCCGCCTGCGCCGCCGCCAGCCACGGAGGACTGGCCGCCTGCGCCGCCGCCAGCCACGGAGGACTGGTCGTGCAATCATGCAATGGTAGCACAATTGTAAAACAATATGTGAAATTTTTCATGCACAAAATATTGCTAGAACAGTGACATTTGTTTTGGTGGTAAATCAGAGTCTGCGGTAGTACGTTTCACAGCGTTTGCTACCAGAGATACCCATGAGGACTCTTATCAGCACGGCATATTTGTTCTGACAAAAAGTTTTTCCTACTACAAAAGTCATTCCAAGTTTGCAAATATTTTTTTACAATTGTGCTACCATTTTTACAACAAGAAAACTAACTGTGAAAAAAAAAAGTCTGCACACCTGTGTTAAAATGCCAGGTTTTGTGATGTAAAAAAATTTACCAAAATAAAGAATGTCAGAACTTCTAGGCTGAATTCCAAATAAAAAACATAACTCAGACTGGCCAAAAAAAGGAAATAGTATGTAAGGCGAAAGAACACAGACACTGGACAGAGGAAGATAAAAAAAAAATTACCTAGCTGAAATGATCCAGCCATACATATGTACACGTAACCTAAGATATCAAGATGGAAGCCTTCTAATTTGACCTATTATTTCTAAACCAACAGCTGGAGGCAGGGCTTTCTCTCATCGAGCTCCACTCCTGTGGAATGATATGCCAAGTATGGTTAGAAATGCAGACTCAGTGCAAACTTTCAAGTGTCAACTAAAGACTCATGTCTTCAGAATGTTTTTGATGAAGTGCAGTCTGGCCAGGGGTGTGAATGTGAACGGAAAGGCTTGATACTGTCCACCCTTACTGTCTTGCCAAGTGGGCTCTTATTGCCACTGGGATGCCCTCTCTCCAGTGCCATTCGGGGTGGAGTCACTGGCTTGTTTTTGTCTCTCATCGCGCAATTGGAGTCAACTTTGCTGGCAGTACTCGGCCCTCATTTCAGGGTGGTTGCGGTTTGTTGGTGTCTCTTTGGTTGATGCTTGGCAATGTGGGTGGATTGATTTCCTGCCTGTTGGGCCCTGTCCAGGGCCTCCCTAGCCCCATGGTTTCTCACTACTTATTGTGCCGGGGGAGTAGGGTCAGTTCTTCTCCATTGTAAATCCTTGTAAACCTAAGGAATGCACTGTCAAAATGTGCCATGTGTCCTGCTCCATTTAAATTTAGGAGAACATGAGGTCTTTGCCCACACCTCCCGAATACTAAGCTCTAAAAACTCGTTGCAGCCCCTGTCAAAAGTCCTCTAGGCAGTGTTGCAGATCAAGACAATGCCTGAAGATTCCAGCTGCCAGTCTGCTGAGCCCCCTCGGTCGTCAATGTCCTTGTCCATCTGGTCATAGTTAAAGCCAATGCAAATTGTTCACAAACTCAATGCAAACATAGGAAATGCAGCCACCACATCAAATGAGTGAGACCAAATGTATTCTATATCTCTAAACAAAACCAACCTTTGTTTAAGTTAATCAAGGTAATGCTACCTCCAAGTAATTCTCAGAATCGAGGTAAAATTGACAAAACTAAAGGGCATGGGGTTCAGAGTACCTTCCTCCCCTTTTATTTGAGCAAAGATATTGGGACATTGGTTCACAGATGTTGTTAATTTACCGGTGTTTCCTTGTGCACTGATTCTTCACATATACAAAAGCTGTAATTGTGTTGTCTTAGTTATATCCTTTACTTCTGCCTTTGGGATCAGCATTTGGTGTCAGTAGGAATAATTCAACATGAAGCCATCTTAGATGTCTATGAAAGAAAAGCAAGTAATTTGGATGCTGGAAAAGAAGACCTCAATTTGAACTGTAGCAGGTGAAGTTGTCGCCTGGAAGGCAGTGGTAGGAAAGAATCGAGGTTAAAGAGCTTTCATGCTGTCAGCATACTAAGAACAGTAGGCTCATAATTGCTAGTGTTTTGAATCAGTACATATTGTTGTGCTATTTCCACAAATAAGCTAGATAATTCTGAATACCAAAATTTTGGTTTTATTAATTCAACATCTATACATAATATTTAAATACCACAGGTTACTTGCACACTAGAAGTCCTAACGATGGTTAAATAGGATGCTGGTGATTTGGAGCCACCCCCCCTTTCCAGGGCGACATCCCCCTTCCCAGGCACTAAATGTCAATTGTGAATTATCCTTTCAAGACAGATGGGCTGCATACTTGCATCTTCAAAGAACAGGGAAAAGGCCTAAACCTAGGTCAACCAAAGGTCTATCTGATATATTAACAGAGCCCTGTTGATTCAGATCCTCAACTGAAAACAGAAGACTATTAATCACTTGATTAGGTTCACTCCTCCTTATGGTACTAATAAAGGGCATGCCTTTTTATGTGTCATTACACTTTGAGACTGCATGGTCTGATAAATGCACACTGTAAATGGAAAGGGGAAAGTTTTTCTGTATTACAAAGTTTTAATGCAATGGTCCTTCTGACTCATGTTAAGCTGGAATACATGAGCTATACCAAATGAAAATTCTAATTGATACTAAAATTTTGAGCAGGTATAATACAGCTTCATAAAAAATTTGCTAGAAAATACTGGAGTAAATGGAGGATATTTATATTAGCTGTTTATTTTCATGGAGTGGCATTTTGTGCTAGTCAAAACGATTGTTTGCTAACCACCATTATACTACAGAAGAAAAGAATTATGATGATGGACAAGATAGCAATTGCAGATAAGAGATGGCAATTTCTTGCGCTCATAAATGCACATGGAACTGTCCTTTGACAACAGCAATTCTGATTTATCAGAAACCCTGGTGTCAATTATAAACTAATGATAGTTCCGGTCTAGCAGTTGTGGAATCTGAGCATTAATAATTACAGTATGAATGTATGTTTAATTGGAAGTGAATGTGCCTAGATAATGAGATCAACAGAAACATCTCTGATTAGATTCTCTCTGTAGATTGCGCTCTGAAAACCACAGGAATGTTTACATTGACCATTTGGCATGGGGATTACAGTCTGGAAACCTGATCTTTGCTAGGTAAACACACCCTTCAATGTATATAGCAGCTTGTAACCAACATTACAGTGATAAGAGAGGAGATTGAGCCTGCAACATCATGCACTAATAGACTATCACATGCTGCAATAAATAATTGAATTACTCTCTCCCTTGACAACCACGCAAATAGTTATTACAACCACTATACGAAATGGATGATTTCTAAAACAATTACAGCGCATCTGAGATTCCTACAGAAACTGACTTCAGTGACACATTCACCTGTTTTAACTGATCACACAAAATATTTTTATTGAGGTTTGAGTAGGTTTGAAAATAAAAATGTATTGTGCACCTCTCCTTAATTCATGTAGCTGACAACTTTGACCTTATTTGATCTTAAAATTTGCTGCAAAGGCTATGCTGGCGCCTACTGTATGGCTGATTAGCAGTGTAATGGTATTTTTGAGTTAGTGATTCAGGAATCAATCTGACAAATTGTACTACAATTTCACCATCAAAGTGAGCTGGTGATGTGCTAGTGCAAGCCATGCTAAAATGCTGGATATTTTCCTTGAAAAAAGTGAGATAAAATGCTTTTAGAACCAGGCGTATGCACAGATAGACCCCAGGGGGTCTGAGCACCTGCTCTTTTCCCCTTAGACAAATCAAGTGCCATTTTAGGTAAATGGCAGGATTCTGACAGTGCTGTTCTTCTGATTTGAAAATACATATGTGTTGAATCAGCCTAAAATATAAAAGGCGACAGTAAGTACTTTAGCCTCTTTTAACTGTATTCTCATAAGCCTTCAGTGTACAGCATAAAATGCTATTTTTGGCAAACATATTAAAGCAGTTTAACCAAATTCAGAAGCTGTCCTTGGCGTATCACATATTAACCAATACTTTGATATTGTGCTAGAATTTACTGGCCAACCTTAATAAGAGCTGTGATATGTGCTGGGTTTTAGGAGTGTTTGTCTTGTCTTACGTAAATAGAGGCCCATTTCATCTTTCCAAAAGTATTGCAATGGTTAGTCCTATACAAAGGGTAGGAGTAGGCGGACTTGGGATCCCCTTCATGTTAGTAGCACATTAACATGTCCCACTCAACAAATAGAACACTGCAAAAAATGCACAATATGTGACCCCTTAATATTAAACTCACTCCTACGCCCCTGGTCTTACAGCTATCCCCAGATATAAATCAAGAGCCACAGTGAAAGACTGCATGTAATTGGTTTAAGTGTTGAAGCTGCTGCTTGCATATAGATAACAACCTCCCAGTCCAAAACAGAAATAATGATTAATTGTACTATTTATTTTCTATTATCAAAAGATAGACAGGTTATATTTCTGTAAAGGGATCCTATTTTCAGTTTCTTTAGTCAGTAATGTATTTTGTGTAATGTATAAGATATTTATAATGGCGAACTTGTTCAATTTGTGTCTGCCCAGAACACTAATTTGTCAATGATTTAGATTGGAGTTATTGCATATATATTTATTGTGTTTTCAGCATTAATATAAGATTGAATAAGGATTTCTGTCATGCTTGGAAGTCAGACCGTATCTAGGCAATGGCTTGTTCAATAGAAGATGTAATAGAAGATATTACTGCATTATCGGAATACAAATGAACATTAAATTCTTTTTACAGCATCTCCAATGTGAATTTTTTAGTGTGAATAATATAGGAGCCAGAATTGAGCCCTGTGGCACACTTTTGTGCATTTAAAAGACATTCAGATTTTACCTCTTCAATCACAAATGTCTGAGTTCTAACATTTAGATAATCCTGAAACCATAAGCAGGCATCAGCATTTAATCATTTTCAACTCAACTAATGAAAAGTGAATGATCTAATGTGTCAAAGGCGTTTGATGGGTCTATATACACGACAGTACAGTTTAGCTTTTCATTGAGCACTGGCAATATCGTTTATGTTAATTGTGATTGCAGTCACAGTGCTGTGTCCCGGCCTCATCCCTGATTCATGTCAAATCTAAATCAAATGTTCAGTCAGAAAAAGTATAGCTGTGCATTTACCAGTGATTCTAGAATTTTCAATAGACAAGACCATTAGAGATTAGGGGTATGATTGTCAAGGTTACTGGAGTCTCATTTTACCATGCCTATACCCTCATTTAACCAAACATTTTATTTACGTTTTACCTTCCTCCCAGTATTGTTCTCAGATATTAAAACTACAGCTGTGGTGTCAAGTACAAACTTCATGACAGATTTGGTGACCTGCTTAGCTAGGTAGTCATGAGGGAGCAGGGAATAAAGCAGAGAGCTGAGGAAACACACCTAGGGAATCCCAGTTTTCAGAGCCTGTGCATAGAAAATGTTGTTGCCAATCTCACAGCCTTAGGTCTGCCCAACAGAAAGTACAATATCATATTGCACAATATGGTGTCCAGACCCAATGATCTAAGTTTAGTGACAAGGAAACATGTTTGGTGAAACATGCTGGGTAACAGCTTGTAACACTATTGTGACCATAATTGTGAATAATGATCACAGTTTTACTTCAATAATTTGGGCAATTAGTCTTTATTTGTGTGCTTTTATTTGTGTCCTAGTGTGTCCTAGTTATTTGATAGGTCCTGCAAGCAGGCCAAATACTTCCATTCATCAAACACTGTCCTGGCTGCCAAAGTGCTAAAATACAGCCAGTAAGAATGAAAAATAAATTATTACAAATTACCTTTAGAAGATATCACCGACACATGAAAACTGTTGCAGTATTTTATATTGTCCTATGCTGTGTTTTTCAATAACTATAGAGAGCAAAAGATGTGACATTTACTTATGCAATAATTGTCTGGTTGTAGACATTCAAATTATTGTAGTATTATGTAAAGATTACAATTTGTACAATGATATCTTGCAGGTCTACGCTTTTTTCCAATTAATAGTAGTCAACTTAATCAGGAACATTGAAAAACTTAACAAAGTTCTGTAAAACAACTTTTATTAACAAATGCTGGTTGAATTTGAATTACACAAATTATTTTTTTATATACAATTCTATATTGACATATAGAAACAACATAAATTAAGCATTGGAAATGTACAAGGAGTTACCATAGCCCTTTCAATTACATATAAAACATGCAAATAGGAAATGAAAATATCCCTACCTAGATCAGGCCCAGACCCAGAGTTTAACATTGAATATTATAACAACACAACAGCTTGAGTTTTTATGTTACAAATGATACATGTACATTACCACATAAGCTGTTGACTTCAATAATATACAAGGAAATGTACACAGAAATATCCTTGCAAAATAAGCTGATAATTTTCTGTTTGTATTGTTTGCTTGTTATATTGCTTTATTGTGACCTTTTAAAGCTGAGTTCCTTCATTTTAACAATAACAAAGCAATCAGCAAAACTGTGGTTTGGTAGAAACCAAAGGGATGGGTTTTGAAGAATCGAATTTCTTTAATATTCACAGAAGGAACTTGACCAATGTTGTTACTGTTTACATATACAGTGGGGAGAACATGTAATTCATACACTGCTGATTTTGCAGGTTTTTCTACTAACAAAGCATGTAGAGGTCTGTCGTTTTATCATAGGCACACTTCAACTGTGAGAGATGGAATCTAAAACAAAAATCCAGAAAATCACATTGAATGATTTTAAAATTATTAATTTGCATTTTATTGCATGACATAAGTATTTGATCATCTACCAACCAGTAAGAATTCCAGCTTTCACAGACCTGTTAGTTTTTCTTTAAAAAGCCCTCCTGTTCTTCACTCATTACCTGTATTAACTGCAACTGTTTTAACTCGTTACCTGTATAAAAGACACCTGTCCACAAACTCAATCAAACAGAATCCAACCTCTCCACAATGGCCAAGACCAGAGAGCTGTGTAAGGACTTCAGGGATAAAATTGTAGACCTGCACAAGGCTGGGATGGGCTACAGGAAAATAGGCAAGCAACCTGGTGAGAAGGCAACAACTGTTGGCGCAATTATTAGAAAATGGAAGAAGTTCAAGATGACAGTTAATCTCCCTCGGTCTGGGGCTCCATGCAAGATCTCACCCCGTGGGGCATCAATGATCATGAAGAAGATGAGGGATCAGCCCAGAACTACATTGCAGGACCTGTTCCTTGACTTGAAGAGAGCTGGGATCACAGTCTCAAAGTAAACCATTAGTAGCACACCACACCGTCATGGATTGAAATTCTGCAGCGCAATCAAATCCCCCTGCTCAAGCCAGCGCATGTCCAGGCCCATCTGAAGTTTGCCAATGACCATCTAGATGATCCAGAGGAGGAATGGGAGAAGGTCATGTGGTCTGATGAGACAAATATAGAGCTTTTTGTTCTAAACTCCACTCGCTGTGTTTGGAGGAAGAAGAAGGATGAGTACAACCCCAAGAAAACCATCCCAACCGTGAATCATGGAGGTGGAAACATCATTATTTGGGGATGCTTTTCTACAAAGGGGCCAGGAAGACTGCACCGTATTGAGCGGAGGATGGATGGGGCCATGTATCACAAGATCTTGGACAACAACCTCCTTCCCTCAATAAGAGCATTGAAGATGGGTCGTGGCTGGGTCTTCCAGCATGACAACGACCCGAAGCATACAGCCCGGGTAACTAAGTGTGGCTCCATAAGAAATATCTCAAGGTCTTGGAGTGGGCTAGCCAGTCTCCAGACCTGAACCTAATAGAAAATCTTTGGAAGGAGCTGAAAGTCCGTATTGCCCAGCGACAGCCCCGAAACCTGAAGGATCTGGAAAAGGTCTGTATGGAGCAGTGGTCCTAAATCCCTGCTGCAGTGTGTGCAAGCCTCGTCAAGTACTACAGGACACGTATGAGCTCTGTAATTGCACAAAAAGGTTTCTGTACCAAATATTAAGTTCTGCTTTTCTTATGTATCAAATACTTATGGCATGCAATAAAATGCAAATTAACTATTAAACATCATACAATGTGATTTTCTGGATTTTTATTTTAGATGGTGTCTCTCTCAGATTAAGTGTACATATGATAATAATTACAGACCTCTACATGCTTTCTAAGTAGGAAACCTGCTGAATCTGCAGTGTATCAAATACTTGTTCTACCCACTGTACATTGTTTACAGTTGGAGTTTAAGAAGTGGACATTTGTGCTCCGATGGTGTATGACAGTTGAATAAAAGTAATAAGGCATTTAAAAGTAATATATTTCAATAATCATTGGGGATATACAATTTATTCATACGTTCAGAGATATAACAAGAAGCATCTCATTAAACTACTTTTGTTGAAGATACAATTAAGACATCAAGGGAAATAATGTCAATATGATTCATACCTGTTCAAGCAACTATTATAACATATAAGACAAAAAGTTACTGTATGTTAAAAATACATTTTATAATGGCTATATAATCCGACAAAAACCCCCTGAGTAACAACCAACTACATTAAAAGACAGTATCACCGGGTATTGTTCATGGAATAAAGACAGGAAGGGAACTTGTTCTAGTCCAGACCAATGCAGCGTGCTCAGCTGTACAATTCATAATGGATAGGCACTTGGGCATGCACAAAACACCTGGCCTTAAAATGATATCTTATACACTACACTTCAGCTAAACTTTAGATAGTTATAGGAAACATTTTCCTTTTAACTGTGCTTAGCTAAAAAATTGTTAAATATAAAAATGAATATGGCTCATTATGATTTTAGTTGTGCTAAAGTGATAGGCCTGTTTTGGGTTGTCAATCCACTTCTATTCTAGTCTTCCAATAAATCTTCCAATTAATATGTTTTATTTGGATGAAACCAGATGTTTTATAAACTCAGACATCCATGTGGGATTTTCCACCTGTTTAAGTACACAGGGATTTTATAATGGTTGAGTATAATTAGTTATGGTTAGGAAACAATTTGCGTAGCACTGTGAACACGTTCTGAACGTAACTATCCTTTATTCCAAGCCCATGCTCTTACTTAAATGCAGGCTCTCTGGCAATGTGAATTATAGTTAGCCATCACTATTGCCCTGTTTACACCCAGTTCTAACATACAACCTTTGTCATGATTTTCTGCACATTCTGATTGTGTTCACATTAAAATGCGCTATGTGTTCTGAACACGACACTGCTATGTATTTGTTTTAAAGATCTCCTCTTCACACAGCGAAAATGTTAGGAATTTGACACAGACAATTTAACTGCAACATTTTCCTTATGTGTTTTGTAGAGACTCACAGTACATTAACGTAATTGTTTTCTCTCCACTGTGAAGTGGGGGTTAAAAAACAATTAGTTTTGCAATGTGGGAGAGACCACCTAAAAAAAATTCCTGTAGAACTTTCTGCATTCATGGTACTGAATTCAAGTAGGCCAAATCTTTTGATTCCTAATTCCGGCTGTTGACTCACTTAACGTAAACACCAATTGGAAAATTAAGAAAAAGGTTTCCCCTCTCTACTCGCCCACTCACCAAAACATGCACTTACTTTCTCAAACTTGCTGTGCATAAAAACTAGACTGCTAGAGAACTGTGCTGATGGTGTCAAAGTCCTTGCTGTTCCGCGAGCCGCTGGGCAGGGACTTAAGATACTCAAGGTGCCTCCGGGTATCCTCCTGATTCTGTCGCACATAGTAGATTACATAGGCTATCACCATGGTGAACCAGCTAAACATAGTGACAAACATGGCCACATCAGTGGTCTTGTGGTGGAAGTTGCAGAAGTTGATGCCCGAGTCCAGTACCTGGATGACTGGCTTGCCGGCATATTCCTCATCCACGGCCGTGTGGCAGCTCACCTCGTTGACTGTCTCTGGATCCAGTCGTAGCTCCCTCAGGACCTCCTGCAAGCTACACTCGCAGTGCCAGGGATTGTTGGAGAGGCTGATTTTGGCCTGAAGTTTAGCAAAAGCTTCTTTGGGCACACTGCTTATGTGGTTGTTGGACAGGTCCAAGACCCGGAGGGCATCAGAGACCCCCTGGAAGGCCATGGCATCTACGGTCTCGATAGCATTGTTGGACAGGTCCAGTTCCTGTAATCTGCTGAGATCCTTGAAGGCATTGTTGGGAATTTTGGTAATGCGATTAAAGGCCAGTAGCAGCACTACCGTGTCAGGAGGCAAATCAGCAGGGATCTTCTCCAGGTTGCGCGACATGCACTGGACCACAACAAGGTCATTCTTGTCCATGCAGTGGCAACTCTTGGGACAAGCAGCACTTCCAAACACTATTCCAAAGTGCACACCCCACAAGAGGGCAGAGAGAGCTGAGAGCAAGGGTTTCATGGGCCAATAAGGCCCCATACGGTTGGACATATTCAGCTGTACACTCCTGCTGGTTCTGTCATGCAAGAGCAGCCGTGGTTATAGCTTGCATCACAAGGCACGATTGTTATGGCTTGCAAACCAACAAGCAAGACTGTGGAGTATTTTAATTTCAGGTTTCAACTAATTAATCCATCTGTTCTGATGGATCTGTTCTGTACCCTTTTTCCTGCATGCAAAGGCTTTCAGTAGAGCACGTAAAGTGGACTGAGTTTATTCCAGAAATAGTTTTATAAGGGCATGATTCTTAGAGGAAGATCAGGGCAACAGCAAGGTGGAGGTAGAGAGAACGTGTTACAGATACCTTCTTGCCATGTTGAGAACTGAAGGAACAAAGATAGAATAGTCACAGTCATGTTGAACAACAGAAAAGGTTATTAGTAACAGTGAAACAGAAAATGACATGAGACATAAATCATTTTAGAGTTTGGGTTGGAATTTAACATTGAAATTTGTTCACGTTGCAAATAGGGCACAGTCAATTTGGATTGTTTACATGCTTTAAAAATTATTACGGGGAACAGTACAGGAACACTTCTTACATTTACTAACATAGATTAAATCATGTAAGCCAGTGATTTACATAACTCACTTAGGGTCTATAAAGCCTATTATGGACTATGTTGCCCATAAGTATTGGTTTACTGTGAGAGTATGGGCAGCGTGACTAAGGTAAATATCAATTTTAATATCTTATTTTGGTGGAAGTCTTCATTGAATGGGTTATCAATGGGATTTTTTAAATTTGTATTAAACATTTTGTGCTATGTCTGGGATTTTGTATTCAATATTTTGTGTTATGTCTCGCGCATACACAATGCAGCAAAACAATGTTTTTAAACAAGCCCCTCATGTTCCCAGTGTGTCGACAGGATTTGACAGACTAAAACACGCAAGGGCACAGTGGGACAGCCTGTAGTGACATTATGAGAGCATTGCCTCTAGCCCTGCATTTTAATTTGCTTTAACTGAATGCAGGCCTGTAAGGGCATATTATATTATTCTGGAGCTAGAGCTGATTTATTATACATTAATTGGGTCAGTTAGTCAAAAAACAGTAGAAATGTTCAAAACACTTCATATAATGCACTGAAATAGCTATTTGACTTGCAATACAATGCATCGACCTATTCAACTTGCAGTGCATGCTTAACAAAAATCGAAAATTAGAAGAGTTATAAATATATAAATAGGAATAAGCGGGTGTGGTAATGTGGCCAATACATCCAGACAAAATTCTGTTTACCTGTAATACACAAGTAATGCCTAGATACAACCCTTATGGTGGATATACCACAAACCTTTCTAATTCCTATTTTAAAACGGGTTAGCCTACTAACGCAAACAGAAAAAAGTTTTTTGTCAAACCCGTTGTATAAAATCTTATATAGCTCTTACACAGCTTTAGGCCAATCAGAATTAATGATTCACAGCACCCAATTTATAATCTGCAATATTATCGCTTAAAATTAAAAGGTGGTTTCATGACAATCCTTTATAGTTTACATGACAGCCCCTACTTGATATAGAAGTTAAGAAGCGCGGCTAATTCACCATTCTCAAATGTATTTAGCCATTAAAACAGTTGACAAAAGTTTTTAAAAAACCTGTCCTGTGTAATGGAAAACACGGATTGACCTAGTATAATACATTATTTATGAAGTTTTATAAAATCAAATGCTATTTCAATGAGCAGTAATGACTTATAAGAAAAACATTAATTTGCTTTTAAAAACCACCCAAAATCCACATATCGGTTGAAAAGGAATTTAAACAGTGGAAATCTGATGCTTAACGTTTCAGTATGCTGACAGTCCACAAATATTTTATATGATCCTTGTAAACGCTTACCGCCTTCAAGCAGGAAACATTTACAGTAGGTTGCATAAAGATTAAACTTACTGGACTCGTAGCCAATTTCTGGCAAGTGTTCTTCAGCATTAAAGTTATTAAAATGAGCATGGTAATCCAGCGGTCCATTTGCTCCATATGGCGTGCGTAAGGACCGTGAGATTGATATCCATTGTGACAATATGTGCTTCCCTTATTTAAAATGCACAGGTTAAAAAAATCACACAGACATGTCTGGTAAAAACGAAACAATTCAGCCTGTAGTTTACAACTTTAGAACGCGGCGTCCGTCAAATCATCTTTTAGCATGAAGCATACAGAGTAAAGTTCCCTCTGGATCTGTTCATGGCATTGCAAGTTAAGTCATCTCAAAAACAGGTCGTCTGGAGCATAGATTACCATTGTAATAGATTAAAGCGCAACTCTACATACAGATCAGCCATAATAACTGACGTTCTTGTTCCGTGCACGGACACTTGCATCCGCGCATCATAAGCACATCAGCCGAGCTACACCGAATGTGCACGGAGTCAGGCTTCGTGTCGATTGTACAGCAGTTAGTTTGATCAGCTTCCACGTTTTACCTCTCTAGGAAAACTACAGTCGATTCTATAAGCCAATCACCACAAAAAAAGCATCTGGATTGAATATACTTCAACAAACCTAGAGAGAATGTGGTTTACTGGATCTATAACCCACCCATTTTAACTCCCCACCCCAACTTTGTGATACCCAGTTGTACCTATCATCCTGTGCAGCAGCATCTGACCATAGAGTTGAAGATTGAAGCATGTCTTCCTGCCAGGCATATTTAATCCATTCTGTTCTGCTTTTCCCCCACTACCAGGCCAACCAGCAAGTAAGTCAGATCTGTGCATGTAAGGGCACATTTGTTTGACTTACCAATTCAGTTAGCTTTTACGGGTGCCCTGACCCAAGGGAGTTGTTAGAGGGCTTGCTCACAATCAAAGTACATACATTCTAAGTGTTAAAACTGGATCAGAATTATCCAGATTCTGTGATTTTATTTTATTTATCTAGAATCAAATAATCTGATAATTCTGTAATATCAAGATCCCAGAATAAATATTTTCTGTGTGTAAAATTGGTCTTTATTGCATTCTAAAGCATAGGTCAATATTTCACAATATGTTCAGCCAAAAAGGCAGGACAAATTTAACTAATCTGGTTGTTTTTCACTAGGTTTCTTTCCTCCAGAATTTAAAATCCTTTTGATTTGGATACCCCTTTACCAGGATCACAGAATCTTGATTCTCATTGCTTCGATCCGGCCTAAACTTTGTGATCTATTGGAAAGTTCTTTAATGAGATGGGATAACGGAGACGGAAATATGTAAACTACATAATGAAGAAAAAATTTACTTTTAGAGAGCTTAAGATTTTTTTCCTCATATATAAATTAATGCTTTTATTTGACACTTAATAAAACAATTGCGTACATACACATAAGCCAAAATACACTTTAGCTGTATGTATATTATTGCTTTATTTTTTTGCTATATATTTTGCCTTATTTATTTTTTCTTAATTCTTATTACATCGATGTTGGGTGCAATGTCACAAGAATTTCAAGGTGCAGGATAGCGTTGTGTTATTCGGAATAAGTTGATAAATAAACTTAAAACTGAAACTACTATTTAAACTAAGCTGTTCACAATTCCTGACATTTAGTCGTAGTATCAATTCCCTGTATTACGTCATTTAGGATCTCCACTTTATTTTAAGAATGTGAAATGGCAGAATTATAGTAGAGATAATGATTGTTTTGGGGTTTTATTACTTTAATCACTTTCCCAGTGGGTCAGAAGTGTTAAAACTGGATCAGAGTTATCCAAATTCTGTGATTTTATTTTATTTATCTAGAATCAAATAATCAGATAATTATTGTTTTTTTAGGTTTTATTACTTTAATCACTTTCCCAGTGAGTCAGAAGTTTACATACACTTAATTTGTATTTGGTAGCACTGCCTTGAAATTGTTTAACTTGGGTCACTCTTGGATCGGATAGATTTCAACGAGCTTCCCAGAATAAGTTGGGAGAATTTTAGCCCATTCCACCTGACAGAAATGGTGTAACTGAATCCTGCAAAATGCAAACGCTTCCTTACTCACACTCACTTTTTCAGTTCTGCCTACACATTTTCTATAGGATTGAGGTCAGGGCTTTGTGATGGCAACTCCAATACCTTGACTTTGTTGTGCTTTGAAAATGTGCTTGGGCACATTGTCTATTTGAAATTTCAATTTGCGACCTAACTTAAACATCCTGACTGATGTCTGAAAATGTTGCTTCAATATATCCTCATATATATTATATCCTCATATAGCCACATTAAGTTTTCTTCCTCATGATGCCATCTGTTGTGTGAAGTGCCCCTCCTGCACAAAAGCACCTCCCACAACATGATGCTGCCACCCCCGTGTTGGAATGGTGTTCTTTGGTTTGCAAGGCTGGTGTTCTTTGGCATGCAAGCCTCCCCCTTTTTCCTCCCAACATAATGATGGTCATTTTTGCCAAACAGTTGCATTTTTGTTTAATCAGAGCAGAGGACATTTCTCTAAGAAGTACATTCTTTGTCCCCAAGTGCAGTTTTGGAGCAGTGGCTTCTTCCTTGCTGAGCGACCTTTCAGATTATGTCGAAATAGGACCTGTTTTACTGTGGATATAGATACTTTTGTACTTGTTTCCTCCAGCATCTTCTCAAGGTCCTCCACTGTTGTCCTGGGATTGATTTGCACTTTTCACAGTAAATTACATTCATGTCTAGGAGACAGAATTATTAAATAATAATTGTCAAAATGTCAGGATGTCAGCATTACTTTTAAGGCACAGGGTTTTGCTTACAACATCTGTGATCCCCAGAGTGGCACCGTGTCTACATTATACTACTTTTGAACAGAACTTGAGACTAAAGATTATTTTGTTCTGAAACTAGCAGATATCGATAGCTCGAGACGCCAGCTTCTACTGTAGTGTATGCTACATTTTAGATAGACTCCCTCCCCTGGAGCAAGATTGAAGACAATTCTGTCAGAACTGCATCAAGTTTCTGTGCAGTGTAAATGCATATCACATGATATTTCCACATTTTATTGCCCACAATCCTATCTTGTACATCTCGAATATGCCGGTGCAAATTCAAATACAATATAAATTATTATGCAATCTATAATAAGTCTATCAAGCATTTCATTCACTGTACAACAATGCAAACAAGCCCTTAAGTTATTGCAATTCTGCTGCAACATTGTGCTAAAAAGTTCCAATCCTGGTCATGACATAGCCCCATTGTTTAGGAGTCCAGCAGAGGGCAGTGCAAATTGGCAATGTGACCCTAAATGACTATGCAGAATGATATACTGTATTGTTAAAAAGAAATACATAGCTGTAGGTAGCTTAAATGAGAGGCTCTTAGGTGTTTTTCTAGATTGTCTGAGATTTGTTTCATACATTAACTGGCCAGAAGGAGATCAGAATGGGTTTGACAGACCGTGGATTGATGGGATTGTGATATATGAAAAATAGTTGTGTTAGTTAGTTTCATAAATCTCCCATGTTATTCCGATGGTTCTACAAGTTGCTTTTGTGTGTAGATGCTTTTGTGCTTGAATGTCTTTAACTAAGGTTCCTATTGTAATGGATCGTTTGGAGAGTTTGCAGAGTAATCAATGAGCTATTATGTTGATAAGACTCAACAAGACCTGCTATCATTCCTAGACCAGCAACCACCATCACCATTAGTTCCCATTAAACATGTCAGGTCAAACATAAGCAATCAATGATGAGTAGTTAATTCTGTTACATACAGATAAGTGACAAATTAAAGGAAAAAACAACCTAAAATGTCTTAATAAGATGCTGGATCACCAGGAGCCACCAGAACAGGTTCATTGTGCATTGGCATACATTTTACAAGACACTGGAACTCTACTGGAGGGATGTAATGCCATTCTTTAAAAAGATATTCTCTCATTTGGTGTTTTGATGATGGTGGTGGAGAGTGCTGTCTAACACATTTGGTTTATTAACCATATGGATAAGTTGAAGAAATTATAAAATACACAGGGATTGGCCCACACAGGTCTTACTTAGGGTATTTAGACAATGACCATCTATGGGTGAATGTAGGTCAATATGTCTTCCCCATTTCCCCTGGAAAATAATAGTCTCACAGCAGACAATAAGTACAAAAGATTTACAAACATAGACAAACTTGGACCAACCACAAACATACCTGACTGTAATGGGTTACACGGGTCTTACAATACACCCAACAGAACACTATATTAATGTAAAAATTACTACTCATGCGCAAATCACAGACGGAGAGAGCCCATGCTATGGGAAACAGTTGGCATTTTGTAGAGCGGCTGGGCAACGATGTTTGCCTGGGGGGAATGGTGCCAGTTGGAGTCAATGATGAAAGAGAGGGGCCATGGATGAGCTGGAATGCCGGCCAGTAATTGGATCCAATCAGGCAGCTCCCGATTCTACCTGAGAGAGAAACCTACAAACAAGCATGCCCACTCACATGCACGCCCACGCACGCTCACTCAGATGCACTCTCCTTCCACAACAACATAAATTCCAGGGGACATAACAATTACAAATATAACAATTCTATACAAAATTCATCATCACACTGAAGAACTCAAATAATTTCAAACATAAATCCACTGTCAAAAAACTAAACTCAAGCATCTTTTAAGTGTATTCGCAGAAACTGAATCCACAGTTATTTCTATAAAGCTTAATCTGAAAGCTTTCTGCCATCTACATTTTATTTACAATATTCTCGTTTGTAATTATCAGTGGTGGCCTTCTCAAGAATCCTTCTATCCTTATCGTCATCTTTGAGTTTTGAAAACTACAAAAACATAATTTAATCCCAATCCTACATGAAGGATCCAAACCCATTTTTCAGTACGGAATTCCCAATTTTAACATTTAATCCTAGAAGATAGACCACAAAAAACAAGGCACTGGTGATTCAGTGAAATCAATAAAAAGGTATAGATTATTTTAATCAGGATAAGTGGAATCGTGGAAGCAACTAATTAAGTTCCAAGTTTTATGGAGATTGATAAGTCTGAACAGATTTGACTCAAATCAATATGTACCTATACACAGTTACATAATCACCTGCAAGTTAATTACTATGTCATACATAGGTTGTAAATGTAGAAGACATGGTGAGTAAATATATTGGCATCACTGAGTATAAGTTACGTCTTATATATTAGGCTGTAAAAACACATTTAAATGGGCACTGTTATTAAAGTGAATCGGTGCAATCAGGTATCAAGTAGCAGCCCTCGTACTGCATATGACATTAACATATTACTGTCACTTTTGATAACAGCCTGTTAGAAAAACAATTAAAATGTTAATTTAGCACCTGATGTTTTTGCATCCTCTTAGGACTTAGGACTGAATTTTGCACCTTCAAATGTTTTTGACAGTATTTTTGTATTATGCAGTGACTGTGCTTACTCTTGAATTGCAGAAAATGACCAGGCACCAATAGAATAATACTTTGTTTGGAAATATATTTATTACCTCTTTCAGTCAAAAGGGTCCTTTTTGGATCCATTAATGTGAGGAACAGCAGTCGCCATGGGTGATTGGGGGATCATTTCACATTTGATAATTTAGCATAAATAGGGAACATCGCTTAAATAAGATTAATATTATGACTGTGAAACATTATTGTAAGAGAACACAATCTCAAGGTCTCATAGGAACAAATCACTGATTTAACTGCTTACTAGCCTGCACCGTTAACTAACTAAGCATTTCAAATCAGATACAAATACTACATGAATTAACAAGTACCACAAATTGTGTATCATACTGTAAATAGGATGTATGATAGTAGTAGAAATTTGTCAGGTGGTATCCATGATTACTAATGTTGGCACTGCTGCCTTTAAAACAAGAACATATTCCATTATTAGAAGTGCAGAATATGTCACTGTTTTCAAACTAAATAAATCTCCAGCCTCGTCCCAAATTGGTTTGTGCTATCGTTATTGGGACGCGCAGTCCCAATAACTGTAGATGTCCCTACCAAAGCTGAAATCAAACTATGCCCTTGTGCTATCAGTACCGCATACTGCAAACTCATGAAAAATTTGCACACTGGAACTCAGGGAACTCATGCAGGGATGTATACAATCAAGGTGGGGCACAGTAATTGTTCATTCCAACTAGCTTCAATTTTCTTAGAAGATTTTCAATGTAGATTTGAGTCACTCATATCCAGAATGACTCACTCAATTCCCTATTCTCTACCATTGGCCTATATTTAAGCAGTAAGGCATGAGGACATATGGTATATGGTCAATTACATTTATAAACTGATTACTCATGTGATTAGAACAATACAAATATTTGCTTTTGTTGTACCTATAATAAACAGTCTCATATCACAACTTTCAGCCAATCATCATTCAGGGTTTGAAATTACATGGTTTAAAATATGGCCCTAACTCAGTGAGCCATGTAAGACCAAGTACCCAGTTCAAAATAAAAAAAGATGACAGTATGTTTACTTATTCTTCAAAGAAATCCCTAGTTCAGGAGTTTTAAGGATATAGCTGATTGTGTGAGGTGTACAAATACTTGCACTGCTGTCAATGAGCAGCAGCAGACTCCACTTGAGCACACAATTGTCACATCCTTCAATCCATGTCAATTAAATCTGTCAACAGACAAGTTGAGGGAAATGGATTTACCTTAGATCCCCTGCGGTTTGTGGGCAGCTTTATCTTCGAGTTGATGGTTCTGTATCATTTATTTTTTGCTGTTGAGTTTTTTTGTCTATCGCATGGTTTTTAAAACCTGCTGAGGTAATTGAGAATGTTTCGCCTTTTCAGCTTTTACACACACTGACACACAAAAAAAAATTGGTTTGTGCATTTTAGACACGGAGCAAACTACTGCCAACATATTTGTGGCAAAAGAATAGAAGCACAATCTCCCTCACTGCATTGAAGTAAAGTGTACTTAATGGACTCAATTTGTTTACATTAAGTAATTATGTGCATATTGGCCCAAAAGCAACCATGAAGCCAGACTCAGTGAGTGGTTGTTCAAAATCAGCTACGTCCAATTTTTTAAATTTATTTTATGAAGGGGCAGCAAAAGAAACAAGTGGAATGTGTTCACGTAAGACATACCCAGCAAGGATAAAGTGGAGGACAAAATAGCAAAAAATAGGTCTTACAAGTAGCACTAATTATTTGGTAATTAACCGAGTTCCAAGGAGACAAACCAGTTGCTGCCTGAATTGTTTATCCATTGGTCACAAAAATCTGATTTGATGGCAAGGCTGTCATTCACAAACTGATTGTAACCCAGACCAACCCACAACTTGGTGTAACGAACACAAAACCTGCACCCTGAGCAATGGAATATGGTTTTGTTCTGATTAGTCATCTTTCACCACATTTCCTACATCTGAATGGGTTTACGTTTGGAGAAAGACATCCCACAATGTCTGTTGCTAACTGTTAAACATGGTGGGGGATCTGTAATAGTATGGGCAGCCATCTTGTGGGAGTCATTGCATATAATTATTTCTCATGACAACAGCTACAGTGGGGCAAATAAGTATTTAGTCAGCAACAAATTGTGCAAATTCTCCCACTTAAAAAGAGGACAGAGGCCTGTAACTTTCAACATAGGCGCACTTCAACTATGAGAGACAAAATTAGACAAAAATATCCAGAAAATCACATTGTAGGATTTTTTATGAATTTATAGGTAAATTATGGTGGAAAAAAAGTATTTGGTCAATAACAAAAGTTCATCTCAATACTTTGTTATATACCCTTTGTTAGCGATGACAGAGGTCAAACATTTTCTGTAAGTCTTCACAAGGTTTTCACACACTGTTGCTGGTATTTTGGCCCATTCCTCCATGCAGATCTCCTCTAGAGCAGTGATGTTTTGGGGCTGTCGCTGGGCAACACAGATTTTCAACTCCCTCCAAAGATTTTCTATGGGGTTGAGATCTGGTGACTGGCTAGGCCACTCCAGGAACTTGAAATGCTTCTTATGAAGCCACTCCTTCGTTGCCCGGGCGGTGTGTTTGGGATCATTGTCTTGCTGAAAGACACAGCCATGTTTCATCTTCAATGCCCTTGCTGATGGAAGCAGGTTTTCACTCAAACTCTCACGATACATGGCCCCATCCATTCTTTCCTTTACACGGATCAGTCGTCCTGGTCCCTTTGCAGAAAAACAGACCCAAAGAATGATGATTCCACCCCATGCTTCATAGTAGGTATGGTGTTCTTTGGATGCAACTCAGCATTCTTTCTCCTCCAAACACAACGAATTTAGTTTTTACCAAAAAGTTCTATTTTGGTTTCATCTGACCATATGACATTCTCCCAATCTTCTTCTGGATCATCCAAATGCTCTCTAGCAAACCTCAGACGGGCCTGGACATGTACTGGCTTAAGCAGGGGGACACGTCTGGCACTGCAGGATTTGAGTCCCTGGCGGCGTAGTGTGTTACTGATGGTAGCCTTTGTAAGTTTGGTCCCAGCTCTCTGCAGGTCATTCACTAGGTCCCCCCGTGTGGTTCTGGGATTTTTGCTCACCGTTCTTGTGATCATTTTGACCCCACGGGGTGAGATCTTGTGTTCGAGCCCCGGATCGAGGGCGATTATCAGTGGTCTTGTATGTCTTCCATTTTCTTATAATTGCTCCCACAGTTGATTTCTTCACATCAAGCTGCTCACCTATTGCAGATTCAGTCTTCCCTGCCTGGTGCAGGTCTACAAATTCGTTTCTGGTGTCCTTTGACAGCTCTTTGGTCCTGGCCATAGTGGAGTTTGGAGTGTGACTGTTTGAGGTTGTGGACAGGTGTCTTTTATACTGATAACAAGTCCAAACTGGTGCAGTTAATACAGGTACCGAGTGGAGGACAGAGGAGCCTCTTAAAGAAGAAGTTACAGGTCTGTGAGAGCCAGAAATCTTGCTTGTTTGTAGGTGACCAAATACTTATTTTACAGAGGAAGTTACCAATAAATTCATAAAAAATCCTAATGTTATTCTCTGGATTTGTTTT
Source organism: Esox niger (assembly GCA_016801105.1). Taxonomy (NCBI): domain Eukaryota; kingdom Metazoa; phylum Chordata; class Actinopteri; order Esociformes; family Esocidae; genus Esox; species Esox niger. The sequence goes on along the minus strand of JACXGJ010002518.1, from coordinate 43,326 downwards.
CTCATTTTGTCTCTCATAGTTGAAGTGTACCTATGATGAAAATTACAGGCCTCTCAACTTTTTAAGTGGGAGAACTTACACAATTGGTGGCTGACTAAATACTTTTTTGCCCCACTGTACCTATGAACTATATCTTACTTCTTAGCGAGTTTTGCAGGCCTCTTTATAATGAGAAAATCTTCCCCTAGCTATCTCGCTAAGGATGTTACTGACAAAGCTACCCACTACTAAGGAGATTACAGAGCTAGCTAACTCTGCACTGTCTGATGAATACAGCTTTCTTAACTTGCTTAATATTTTATTTTAAATGCAGGCAAGCTAGTAGGCTGTGAAACAGGCCACATAAAACAAAGAAAGCCTGGGATATTCCCGGTATTTAACAAGATCGTGCTTAGCAGCGCTATGATAATACAAGGCACAAAAATAACGGAACGTTGACGAGGAACAGGTGCGTCCGGTGACGACGCACGAAGAAGGCAGTGGTTTTAGAAAGTCAGTGACGCCGACCGCAGGAGCCCAGGCACACCAGCTGGGGGAGCCTCAGGAGATGGAGCAGTGGCAAGCAGTCATTAAAAATCAGACAGGAGGAGCGGTCACTTTCTATTAAACAAGACTGCTAATTTCCTCTCTATACACCTGCCTTTCCTTGAATCTATCATACTATACACTCTAGAGTCCTTCATTGAGAAAATACATAGTTCAAGTGCTAAGAGGAAATTCAGCTCGTGTAGCAGACTTAGTTATTCAAGCACATCAGTGCCGTGACAAAGAAGATCCATCATTTTTAATGGATCAAAACCCGATTCAGAACCTTTTCTTCATCACAGACTAATCCCAATTATCAGTGCTCTTACTGCCGACTTGACCACAGATTTCAGTTGGCGGCCATTAATGACTGCTGGGTGAATGAGCATATTTCTCAAATTTGCAGCCTTTATGACTCAGAAGTTCGTGATCTAAATGCAATTCCAGGTGAACAAGAGAACTGAAATGAAACAGACATGGCAGATTAATGTTGTCCAATGACTTTTTAAAAAAGCAATAATGAAAGCTGAATCAACATGCATTAATATATTAGATTTTTCTATACTGTGCAAATGAAAATGTATTGTGTTTTAAAAACAAGACATTATTTTCGCAGCCCCTAGAATACTATTTTCAAGTTGTCCTGTGGCAATGTCACCTCCCCGCCTCCATGATTCCGCAGAGGCGGGTCCTTGCCTCCGTGATTCCACGGAGGCGGGTCCTCGCCTCCCTAGACTGATATCACCGCAACTGTTCACGACCATCCACTACCACACCTGTTCCCAATCAACTATCACACACTGTCTTATTTAAGAGGAGCCTCTTAAATAAGAAGCTACAGGTCTGTGAGAGCCAGAAATCTTGCTTGTTTGTAGGTGACCAAATACTTATTTTACCATTAAATTCATTAAAAATCCTACAATGTGATTCTCTGGATTTTATTTTCAAATTTTGTCTCTCATAGTTGAAGTGTACCTGTAATGAAAATTACAGGCCTCTCTCATCTTTTTAAGCGGGAGAACTTGCACAATTGGTGTCTGACAAAATACTTTTTTGCCCAACTGTATGTAAACCTGGATCCTAATGTTCTTTGAAATTTTCTACCCATCTCTACGCGACCTTTTCTCTCTAAAGTACTAGAGAGTAATTCTTAACCAATTTACAATGTTTTTAGAAAATCATGATATCCAGGAAATGTTTTTATCACCAGTTTTGGCCTCCCTCCGGTGTCTTCCTGTTCGTTTCAGGCTTGATTTTATGATCTGAATGCTCGTTTTTAGGTTTTAAATGGATTGGCCCCTTATCTGTCTGAACTTCTACATCGTCATTCTCCTGCCCGAGCACTGAGGTCAGCTAACCAGTTACTTCTAGTTGTCCCAAAAGCTAGGCAAAAAACTAGAGGGGATCGAGCTTTCGCAGTGGGTGGTCCCATCCTCTGGAATAGCCTTCTACTGCATATTCGTAATGCCCAGCAGACTATACACACTTTTAAGTCATAACTAAAGACATACCTTTTTATTCTGGCTTTTAATCTTAGCTGAGTTGGCAATGTCTGTGTCTTGTTATGTGTGTTTATGTAATTCTTTACCTATAAATGTAATATATTTCATATAATTTGATATTTTGCCCTGTACAGCACTTTGGTCAACAACAGTTGATTATATGTCAACTTTATTTATAAATGAAGTTGACATTGACACTGATAAGAGGTTTTTGCTGGACCATGTAAGTGGAGCCAGCCAAGAAGAGCGAATCTGGCTGACCAACTAACCGACCACCCCTTGTTAAACAGTGTAATGGTTAGAGAAGCGGACCTAGATACTAAGTCCCACATTTGTATCTCCTCAGAGGCAAAGCTAAGTGCACATTATGAATTATTCCGTTTACACAAAATCTTTGCTAGCTAAAACCTTCAGTATTTACATTATTGTAAGCCTGAAATAGCCTGAAACAGTTAATGGTTATATTGCGATCGTTTCTGGTGGATTTTCTAGGTAAGCCTCTGTGCTTACGATTTAGGTCAGGATAGACATACGCATTTGCTGGCTACAACAAGTCTCCAAGGCAATTGCTCAATTCTCACGATTATTTCTTGGAAATTAGTAGATACGAGTAAGCGTATTACTGGCTAATAAGCTGTTATGGTGGAGGTAAATTTAATAAGAAACGTTAGCCAGTTTAACACAATGCTCAGTGGTGTTTAGCAAGTTTGTAAGGATTAAGGTGTTGGGCCGACATCCAATCTAAGATGCCTGCCAGCCACACCGAGATGAGTTTAACCATCTGGTTATCAAAAATGGGAAATGAAAAATTGTAGCATTGAGGAGAAGCCATGTGAGTTCATGATAAAATCAATTGGCTTGATGGACCGAGAAAAGAGGACAGGAACCGTGGGGATCAGTGGTTATCAAAAATAACTGCACTATTCTGCATTCCATCTTCATACTACCCTGAAATTGTAAATGCTGGTAATCCATGTGTACTATATGCTTAACGCTGATCTTCCACTATTTTATCTGTTCACCTTCCATGGTACTTATCTTTTTCATCTACAAAAAAATTGAAAAGGAAAGTTTTGAGTGAGGAACAAGTGTTCTACTTGTAGTGGTCTCTTAATTTTAACCCTTCTTTTCCCCTCTCATTTCAAGTTTTTTGGAAAGGAAAGAAAAATTTGCTGTGGTCTCTTAATATTTTCCAGAGCTCTATATTTAGAGATGGGTGACAAATTAAAGGAATACCTACATATAGTGTCTCAGTAAGGTATTGGGCCACCACGAGGCAACAGAAGAGATTCAATACGCTTTGGCGTAGCTTCTACAAATTTTTGCAACTCAATTGGATTTATGGAACACTATTCTTCCAAAAGTTATTCTCTCAGTTGGTGGTTTGATGATGGTGGTAAAGAGCCCTGTCAAACACGTCCGTCCCCAATCTCCCATAGGTGTGTAATTGTGTTGAGAACTGGTGACTGCAAAAGATATAGCATATGATTCACATCATGTTCATAATCAAACCAACCAGTGACCCCTCATGCCCTGAAAAACCATCCCAGAAAATTTTTCCCCACAGCATAACAGAGTATCTGGACCCCCTAACTTAGGGGTCAAACATTCAGGCCTGTACTGTTCTCTTGGTGTACACCACACATGCACTCACTTGTGAATTTGTTTTGGGAATTTGGGGTTAATTCACTGAAACCCTACAAGAATATTCCTGTCTGTGTAGTCTTTGACGGAGTGTTCTTGATGACGCAGTCTGATAATGTCCTGCGTTGACATTTTCAGTCACCTGGGAAAGAGTTGCTCTTTTGTTTTTCCTGACACATTGCAGTAATGCATAAGCATCACGGTCATTGAATGTATGCTTCGGACCACAAACTCAGACCCTATTTACTGATGTCTTTCCAATAAATCTAAATGTAACTTTTTTTCCTATTGAAACACTAGCCAGTTGAGTAGTCTTTGTGACTGGATCTTGCACCATACGTGCCCCAATAATGAATGCTATTTCAAAGTCACTTAGATCCTTTCCTCTTGCTATCTTGACTCTAAATCAGCATTATATCATGTTAATTATGTCATGCAACACACCTGGGTAAAAGTGTTGTGGTCAGATGAGACCAAAATCAAGCTCTTTGGCATCAACTCAACTCACTGTTTTGGGAGGAGGAATGACCCCTATGACCCCAAGAACACATCCCCATTGTCAAACATGGAGGTGGAAACATGCTTCGAGGGTGTTTTTCTGCTAAGGGGACAGGACATTTTAGTGCATCAAGGGGTTGATGGACGGGGCCATGTACTGTCAAATCTTGGGTGAGAACCTTCTTCCCTCAGTCAGGGCATTGAAAATGGGTCGTGGATGGGTATTCCAGCATGACAATGACTCAAAACTCAAGGCCAAGGCAACAAAGGAGTGGCTCAAGAAGTCTCCAGACTAGCTAGTCTCCAGACCTTAATCCCATAGTAAATCTGTGGAGGGAGCTTTGAGTTGCCAAACGTCAGCCTCGAAACTTTAATGACTTAGAGAAGAGCTGAAAATAGTGTGACAAAATCCCCCCTGAGATGTGTGCAAACCTGGTGGCCAACTACAAGAAACATTTGATCTCTGTGATGGCTAACAAGGGTTTGCCACCAAGTACTAAGTCATATTTTGCAGAGGGGTTGAATACTTATTTCCCTCAGTAAAATGCTAATCAATTTATAATATTTTTGATGTGTGTTTTTTGGGATATTTTATTCTGTTTCTGTTCAAATAAAGCTACAATTAAAATTATAGACAGATCATTTCTTTTTCAGTGGGCAAACGTACACAATCAGCAGGGGATCAAATACTTTTCCCCTCACTCTATGTATCAATATTACTTCATAAACAGGACTTATTTTATTCCCAAATGTCAATGGAAATATGATAGCACATAAGCACACGCGGAAAGGGTTTAGCAGCAATGTCAACGGAAATTGGATAGCACATAAGCACTCGCGAGAAGGGTTTAACAGCAATGCTTAACTGCTTATAAAAATGTTGGAAGAATTGTGGGTCATACAGCAAATAACACTGTTTACCACAGTCAGCAATATAGTTGGCCTTAGAATCGAATACTGGGGACAATATAAGGCATCCTGTTATTGGTGCTAAATTTCACTTCAGCTGCATACAGTACAAATGTAAAGAACTTTACATTTGAACTTTGTAGCTTAGGGTGGTCCAATGCTCTAAGGTGCTGCCTCTGATTCATGTGCATTGCACCGAGTTAGAATTAAGCTCGCTTTATAATAGTATAGCCATTTATAATTATCTTTTGTCCTCAATTGTCCTTTGCTATTGCAAACATCTTGAATCTCCAAATAACTTTTTATCTTTGATACTTGCTAAGTGCAATATTTTGATTTATTAAATTCATTTGTTACATTAATTAATTGACTATTTGGAATTAATCTAAAATGCGTTGAAATCCAGTTCCATTACATGCACCCTGATAGACAGTTAAATATTTGTCATGTTATTGTATCTTTCTGTCTGACTAAGTCTTCCTGTCTGACTGATCAGTCTTTATATCAGACTTGTGGGGAGAGTGAGCAAATATCCTCACAATGTCTTCTGCCTCCAACATCGGAATCTTTGTCCAGAATGAGTTATGGCTATATTAGAAAAAAACATACAACTGACTTAAAAATAGACAGACACGATTTCTTTCCTTCTCATTGCGTCACTGTTAATATCTTTACCCTCTAACACTGTGGTGCATTGCTACAGTGTCAGACCCATTCTCATGCTGAGGGTCATCTAGTTGAGGTTCACATGAAAGGATTTGAGGTTCACAGTAAAGGATTTGGGGAGATAAGCAGCCTTTTGCCTGCATGGGTTGATGCATTAATTAGTCAACCTGCCTTTAGAGAAGGGTTATTGAATAAGTCCTTGACAGTGGCAGTATTACTGTACTCAGCACTGTGTATTGAGTAGTGTTAGATTAGAGTGTATAGATTTAAGCCTATACTTTGATCTGCAATATTTCCTTTTAACGAACATTTGAGGCAATTCTACAATATTTATTCACATTTTCAACAGTGGGCCAGTTAGATTTGGAGGAGAGCAAATGAAGGATTCTTACGGTTGCATATGTGTGCCAAGATCAACATATCACAGGGTCTGCACAGCAATGCTGTTTGTCACAAGGATTACTTTGAATTCTTTAGTACCAGCAAATGAGTTGCTAAACATATTTTGGGGCTTTGGGAGAAGGATCAAGTGGTTATGTAATTTGGGTTTATTTCCAGGCGTCAAAGATCTAGTATTAGTAGAGGAGAAGATATCCTCTGTTCTCCCAAGAGTAATGGTGCTAATTTGGAGACTTGCCAGTGACCTCTTTGTGCACACTCGACTTTGCTGTTCCTGATGTTTATGCTGAGTCATAAAACATAGCATAGACCATTTCAACTATCTACAATAAATATAATTAACTCTACAGCACTGTACAACTTCAAAAAATGGTTCAAAATCTATCTTGCATAGTTATAATGGACAGTCAGTTCATGAATCCATAGCTCTACCTGTTTATTTCAGTGTTTATATTTTTCCACTCCCATCCATCCTTTTTACGGCTTATTGTCTTTTTAAGGTTCTTATGGTTCTGTGGGTGTACATGTAACACTTTAAAAGATGTTGCATTCATAAATGTCTCATAATGCCTTCGTAATATGATTCTACCATGAATAAGTGTTGAGTGGGTATTTCTGTGTTCTGCTGGGAGGATTGCCTTCTAGCCCAAAACCTCCTACCTGCTTCACCAACCCCCTCAACACCTCAGACATGGCTAGCTGGAGTACCTCCAGCCCCATGTCTCTGTCACTAGTTTGTTTTTCATTGAAATAGGCTATGATTTGTCTGGAGGTTTCTGTGTTTTCTAGACTCTCTTCTAGCCCAAACCCAGGGGAGGACACCTCCTATCTACTATGCTCCCTTTACCTACAGAGGAAACCATACTGTTTCCAGGACCCCAAAATGTTTCTCAACGGTGTTTCTACATTTTAAAGTGAAAACGTTCATGATTAATGTAACCTTGGGCTCCCGCGTTAAGCTGAGCGGACTGCTCTAGCACCAAACCCGGTGAAGAACATCAGCTACACACTATGCCACCCAGGAAATTAAAGCAGAAATTCTGAACAATTGTCTCATACTTATCTTTTGATCTTAAACCCAAATGTCTTCAGTGAACAACAAAACCAAAGGAGTTTGCCTTGCCATTCCAATACTTTTGGAGGGGACTGTATGTACAGTATTTCTCAAAAGTTTGCATACCCTTGGAGAATTGATAATATATGTACCATTTGTAAAGAAAACATGAGTGAGCAGGTAAAACACGTCTTTTATTTCTTATGGGATTCACATTCAACTCATAATATAAATACAGCATATTATAACAACATCTTATTAAAAGGAAAATAAACAAACTAATTGCAATGTTTCCGGTCTCCTCAATTCAAGCTTTGTCAGCCGGAAAAAATAAATCCATGGCCCCTTATCCAGATCATATTGTCTTTATTCAATCAATCAATCAATCAAATGTATTTTATGAAGCCCTTTTTACATCAGCAGTTGTCACAAAATCCTTTCACAAAACACCTGGCCTTAAACCCCAGGTTAGTGATGAATTTCAGTGGCTAGGAAAAACTTTATTGTAGTTATTACTTTGAAAGTTGAAACCAATCACGCAATTAGCCATTCAACCGACAAGAAACCTCCTCATCTGGAAAAACTGGTAGGGTAGCATCTTTATGAATGTGTTGTGGTATGCATTGTCAAAATGGGTGTCTGTGCATGTTTGGGAACATTTGGTTCCAGGTTGCTTACCACTTCTTAATATTGAGGATTATTATAATTTGGGAACGAAGATCAATCATGACCATGTGCCATCCTGCAGCACAATATGTCCAGGCTTCTAACCTAAGGAAAACCATTTGTCATGGTAATTAGGCCAAATACCTTCCTCTCTGAAATCAAATATAGTATTTAGCTTTTTTGTCTTGAAAGGGACAATTGCTGTCTCTGCCACCGCTGATGGTTCATGGGGTAACCTTGACTTGTCCAGCCTATTGGCCGCAGGCTGTTAAACATCTGGGATTGTGATTGGACCCTATGAGGAACAACCCAACCTTAGAGCTAAACAACCGGTCAACAGCTAAAATAAGAAGGGAAACGTCACTTTCAGCCTAGAATCAACCATTACTTTGTCATTGTGTTCAGTACTACATTTTTATTTGATCGACCAGTTTTTACAAAATGATCAAGGTCGACAGACAATTTCAATTAACCTCAAATTAGAAAAATTGTGTTGTATGTTCTGTACTCCCACAGTTGTTCATTATGATCCCCAAATTCTAAAATAATGGAATTGATCCTGAACTTCGAAAGTGTTAGTCCGTTGCTGAATTGTGTGCCCAAATCTTTAAGAAATTTCAAATTGAGAGCTTACCCATTTCTCCCTTCATAGCACTGTTGATCTCATGTTGAGGGAGTTGGATATATGAAATTAGCACTGTATGATAGAAATATTCCAGAATATTTAGACACTAATAAGCCTTAGTTAGGGAGGAGCCAAATAAATTAGTGGTGATAGGATGCATGTTCGTCAAAGCAACTAAACAACATCTGCATGTTTTTTTTTAAAATTGATTAACCATAGAAGCCTTAAATCTAGCGATGTTTAGGTCAATGGAACTACATGTAAGTATATGGACAGATCATCTCTGCTGACCATTGACCTACCACTGCTATTGAGGAAGTATTGACATTCATAGATGTAACTGATCCAATAAGGGCTTAAGAAATGTTTCTTTTGTCACTCCCCACGGGTTATCGATACAAATTCTGCTCTGGATTGTGGCAGCTTGTAAAACCTAAAACGTGTGTGTAGAGCAAATAACTCTAAACCAGCAAGTGACTGTCATAAGACACATGGAAAGACACCATATAAGGAAGAAAAATAGAATGCACATTTATGATTGGAAAATGTACAAACTATCTAGGGATTTCAGGACTAATGGTTGGCAAAATGACCATTGCCTTGACCGTCTCCTCTGTATTCTGTGATGCAAGACCTTGTTAAGCATATTCTCATTGAGAATGCTATAATATCTACTGAAAATGTACTTCTTCAATAGTCATGTTAATAAAGATATTCACCCCTGATTTGATGATATTATATGATTTATAGATCTAAAGAGGACAACGGCTAACAGAATACAGACCATGGAGATAGAAGAAATCTGTCAAAACTCTGATCCTCTGACTAAAAATGCTAACTCCACACTGGGACAGAAGTAAAAAAAGATGACACAATGGGCCTTCTGACACAACCCTTTATGTACACATGAACAATAAAATACTGATATTTGAGGAAGCTAATCTGAAAGTTATTTACAACTGGCTTTTAAGCATTATAATAAAAAGTTAGTTTGTTCAATGTGTATCTTTATACATTATTATTCTTTATAAAAAAATACAAAAAAATCATCAGATCAAGGAAAAACAACTTTATTATTCCTTTTTACAAAACATGTCAAAATCGAACCAAACTTCAATCATGAAATCTAATATAGACCTGCAGGCAGCAAATTACCGTAAATATAACCTAACTCTTACAATTATAGACATTACATCAGCGTTTAGAGGCAAAAGGGCCCTTGTTTTTTTTTTGCTGCTCAAGTACAAAGAGTGCTCTAGTACAAAGTGATTTAGTATGTATGCTTAAAATGACAGCAAGTAATGAAATGTTTGTCATGCATGTAGTGCAACTTGCACTTCAATGTTCTGATTAAACTGCAATTCTTATGTACGGTCTGTGCAACTCAACAATTAAGATGAACACGGTAAGGTTTAGTAAGGTTTTGAGGGACACTTAAAAAACGTAATCAAATGGAAATCATAGAAAAGATTCAACCATATGCCTGTGTATTTATTTCATGATGTAAAAACCTAAAAGCAGCTGTAATCTGATTTTCATTGGGATAAAGTAGCCAGCCTCTTGATTAAGTTGGCTGATAAATCAGTGCATCAATTAAGATATTTAAACAAATATGAGTTTAGGTCAGTGGCTGCAGTTTATGTAAACATAGGTATATCTAATTCATATTTTGATCACCTGCTGATGGAGTTAGGCGAAAGACAACCACCTTGTCCATCCATATTGACATGTGTTAATTCACTTTTATCCAAATGTCAATGCCAATCAAAAGCAGCTTAGTAAACCTTATAGTATTTCATCTATTGTCCAACTTTTCAGGCACCTTATATTCAGCCAAAATAAAGGATACAATTAAGTATTATCAAACTATAATTAACAAAGAAAATAATTATCATGAATAGAACAGTACATTTCTGAGAATGGTAAAATTGATTACATTCAACTGTAACTTTTACAAAATGTAAGCTTTCCAAGAATGTTCTTGACGAACCAATAAATTTCATTGACATCACTGAATAAAGGTTTTGGTGCCTAGTTTGGCCTAATGATAGGGCATCTGAATTATTACAAACATTTGATGGCACTTTCACTTTCAGAATACGTGATGCTGAAGCTTCCTTTGATGGAAGATTTTATAATTAAACAAATGTGATGGATATTTGTTTCACATATTACATGTCTATATTGTGTAGAATGTTTTACATTTATGCAGTTGGGTTCAGTGTATGTCATCTCTGCCAATCAGCAGTTAAGGTTAACTCATTCCATAACCAATACTAAAAACTGTTAATGCAAATGCAGTTATGTCAATTCAGTGTAATATCATACCAAACAGTCAGACGGACAAACAAGTACAATACATAAGAGTGACATGCGCATTCTCTCGATCTAAATGACTGTGTGGAATGCCCCTCTTTACCTGGTGAATGCCTCTCGTTACCTCGTTGTTTCCACGGCTTTACAACATTAAACACACACGCAGTATGAACTCTGAGGATAATTTCAGAATCCTTTACAATACAAAGTAACATTGAAATCCCATTGACAGGATTTTTCAATAGCATAAATTCCCATGGGGTGAGAACTTAATTTATAGCTGATCTTTGAAGAGATTCTTCAGTGGTTACCTTTTAGATGCCTTCAGTGCACAACCCACTGTATGTGTTTTAAATTGATGAAAAAGGGATTCGAAGCGTTGGTGATGTCATGGAATGTATTAGAATGTCAAAACAGTTAAGTACCCTTTGAAATAGGTGGGTGGTGGGCAGGTAACAATTTAACAGCTAAATACAAAGAACACAAATCAAGATGCACGCATCTGTCTCAATGGTCATGAGATTCAGTGAAGAATGATGGGTGTAAATGTAAATATGTCCCTTTTAGTAAGCTTAAAATAAGAGAGGGGAGTGAAGGGTGAAGAAATAGATAATGTGAACAAAATAAAACAAGATGGCACAATTTTGCACAATAGGGAAAGCTTTCTAGTTTTTAGTCTCCATGTTATAGCACTTCTTTTTATTGATAATGCATGCATATGGACTTGATAATGCACTTGGTATAAACAAGTAGAAAATATTAATGTAGAGCATCTAAAACGTAGTTCTTTAAAAAGAGCTTCCTTTCAGTTGAATCAGCAATATTCCTTCTACAAATGCATCACTTTAGTTTGTTTGCCAACAACCAACAACGTTACTCATTAACATTCAGACAGAATTCCATTAATTTTTTTAATCTTTTATTGTTTTCCTCTTAAATGGTTTGTTTACTATCCTGACAAGAAACTACAAGATTGAAACGGCAAAACTAATCTCTGATCCAGCAAAAAAAAAAGAAATTAAACAATTATCCTAAGCATTCTGCATGCTGAAACACAATTTTACTCTTTACAGTACAATGAACAAAAAGGTTTTTTTTCCTGCTTAGATTTAGAAATAGCCTTCTTAGCTGTGGCTAAAGCTAAACTGTCAAGTGATTAGTGAATTTGAGGAGCCAGTAAGTTCAGTGGGAGTGTTGGGAGACAGTTGCTGCCATAAGCTTCTCTTAATAGAATCAGATTTGGGCTTCAGGATGTTGTCATGGATGAAGGGTCATTCCACATGGCGGCCACATCCCTGAACCTGTCATTGGAAAAGTGGGAAAGAAATAGCCATTAGTTTTCTCCAACTGCTTTTTAGTATGCCAAACCCAAAAGAAAAATTCACAAAAACAACCCAAGTATTTGTAGAGGACATAAAGGCTGTGGTGTACTCCTAACACTGGGTCATTTAAACAGCAAGATACCTTTAAGAAACTTTAGATTTCAAAGAAGGTATGCCAAACTAGAATTAATAGCAAAAAGCAATTTATTTTGTTTAGTGATAATGAATCATAGTGGTTTCAGAGGACACCAAGCAGAAGGAGAAAGAAAACAGCATGAGGGAAACGTATAAATGAAAAATGTGCTCTTCAGGATTGCACGGATCATGTCCTGGCTATTTTGCCTCAGGCAGAAGATGCAATGAACCAGTAGTAGGGTCAAATTCCCCTCTATTAAAAAAGGTCAATGGACTTTGTGCCAAGACAAGCTTTCCATTCCAAATAGCACCCTATTCCCTATATATATTTAGGGATGCCATTTGGGATTCTTACAGTGAGCAAATACTCAGTAATAGCCTGAAATAATGTGATTAATTGTGTGGTGAGAACAAGAACCTTTGTCCGCAGATGATTAAGATGAAGAGAAATGACTGTATGAAATACATAATTCAAATACTGAGCTCTATTTAATGCTCCAAAAATGAGGGAAAGTTGGATTGCAGAACACATTATGAGCAATCTTGGACCATTTCTTTATCCTTTCAGATAATTTGTATGTGCTTACAGACTGCCCTCTTCAATTCAAAACACAGGTTTCATTGGGTTTCACAAATTCAGACAGAAACACCATGTATCAGTTCATTGGAGAATTTATTTTCAGCCTTGGCAGTAGGTTCTGCTCCTATATGGGAACCCAGTGCCATCAAATGATCATGTATACAATACGACCACAATAACATACATTTGATATTATTTATGCAATTCACATGGAAATTAGCTAAGTACCCAGTACCGATCCCCCCCACAAGGAACCACCCAGAATCTAAAAGGTGAAGGCAGGGATGGTGGGTAGACGTGCACCACCTGCTAGTAGCAGCTCAACAACCGATTGCGTACCCAGATATATATATATATAGACAGGTTTACAATTTGACATGTGATAAGAGTGATCCTGCATCAGCTGATGCGCTGCTGACCACTTACCACTCGGATTCCTGGCTAAACTGGCTCACATTAGCATATTTTGAAATTGGCTAGCACCACCCATAGCTTAGGCTGGACCAAGGTTAGCACCGACTTTTCAGGGCTAGCCCCAGAAAAACAGTGACAATTGCTGAGCTCTTGACTTAAGCCACCTCAAATAGTTTAACTGTATTTCTGTTTGGGTCCTTTCACTCTGCAAACTTTCCTCGTTTTAGTATACCGGTTTTATCTTAACAAAATTGTTACTACAGCTTGCTTGTTACACAAATATGTCAAAAGAATCGGTCAACTAGTAACGTTCATATTATCCTTGTCGCTGTTCTTCACTTTCTTTGCGTAGTTTTAACGATGTTGATAAAGCAAATGCCGACAGGATGGGCGATCAACTGGGAGAAACACTGATCGCAAGTCAGTGATGTATAGCATTCCCCTACGTACACACAAGCAGACAGCTTGTTAGCGTTAAAAAGATGCATGCACTCATTCATTTCCAACGAGAGCAAGCGAATCACGGCGACAGTCGGCGGAGCTACTCTCTGAGACAAAATCTTCCAGCGATTGTTGAGAGTTGAGACATTTTCAACTTTATGCTAAATTCCAGTGAACAGGCAGTGACTGAGTTTTGCGACTACCAATTGCAGGACAGATGTTCTCTGCATTTTGAACCCCTTCCTTTTTGCTACTTACTAGCTAAAAACTCGCTTGCTAGCTAAAAAAAACATTGATGAGAGAAACTTATAATTGACGTGTCTGGTTTCCCCATTATGTATGATGCTTCTCTGGCTTCATACAGAGATATAATTTAAAAAAATTATGCATGGAAGGTTTCAGAGATTTTTTAGATCAAGGGCGAATGATACATGCATAACGTAAAACGAAGCAAATTGCTATTTGCACATTGACTTGGCATTGTCATAATACGTTTTTATTAATAGATTGCAAGTTGAGCAAGCAGACAGTGTGCTTGTAGCATTATTGGCATGTCAGAGAGAATGACACATTTGTAGCTCGTATTTGTCCATTAGCCCAGAGTTTAGGAATACAAGTGTGAAACCTTATCCCAGGGTTAACACCAGAACCGCCAATTGCCTATGCCAATTGTCGTTTGAGTTTATAATTAAAATAAAACTGCCATTTTGAAAGCTACATCCTCCTCCTTCCATGACTTTTCCATAAAAAGGCATATATCACATTGTTCTTTAGTCAGAATTCTTACCTGATTTACAGAAAACTATTTATGCACCTGTATTTTTTTATGTACCTGTTTTCCAACCTAATCCACTAACAGCCCACGGCACTTAGCGTTGGTACCAAAATGGTACCTAGGTGCTAATCACCCCTCACTGAATGCATGACATTAATGGTTGAATGTGTGATACTCCGAGATGAATAAAAATTGAATGTGGCTATTATTGAAACATAATGCAAATGATAGCCTATAGGCTACTTAACAAATGGGTTACTGTTTTTCATCAGGCGATTCAGCTTACTGTGTAGGCTCATTAGTCTAATGTAAATCCAAAATTAAAATCTACATTATTTAAGGAGGGAAATAGAAACAAAATTTCACACACAGTCTCTTCGAAATTTCCCTGCCTATTTTACTGAAGATCAATATTCTACAAATGTATTAAGCAAAATAATTGAGACCTTCAGTACAAAAACATTCTTGTATTTTTCAAATTAATGAACCATTTAAACAAATTCTGCAATTCATATTTTTTTTTACTACACAATAGATTAACTGATGCTCTGACTGAATGGCGATGTTAAAAGGGAAGATGTGTATGCTATCGATCCCAAACGGCTTCGGCTCTGGTGGTTACTGGGGGTCAAAAAGGCCTGGCGGTTCTAGTGTTAACAAACTCTTGTGTGAACCAGGCTAAGCTAACAGAGTTAGGGTTAGGTAAGATAGCCCGGGGCGAAGAACAATGCAGTGTGAAAAGGCCTTTTGTGGATTGTTATCTTGCTGGGTGATCCTACGCATGTTTCTGTTAAAACACTCTGGTACTGGATAAAGTATAGAATGTTGTTGACCTGTTCATGTGCCCCAGAAACACTGTAACCACATAACATCAAAGAACCAACACATTTACAGTAGGTATCGGGTTAGTCTCACTTGCAGCCCAAGAGACTGATGGCTGTCTATCTTTATACATATTCAGCAAAGGAAGACAGATATTTAAAAAGTTTCAATTACAAAAGCACAATCACGTCAACAGAGTTAATGGCCAGCGCTATATAGCCTATTGATCAGCGTTCAACACCAAGGGTAGCGCTATATCGATCTGGGCTGGGGGGAGATTAGGAGAAGATAGGCTATGATTATTGCTGGACCCAGACAATGAAGTCAGGTTGGGAAGGCTGGTGAAGACGTGCTGCTCCTAGCTACTGGTGGTGGCAGTGTTTCATCAGTGGAAGTGCTGATGATAGCTTTCTCTCTGGCTTGTCTAAATAAGGATGTAATGTTTGGGTGTTTTGTACAAGCTTGTTCAGACAACACTATTGCTGCATGTGCTTTTGAGCACCGCTTGCGTGTTTTCTTTTATTCATGTCTATATTTTTCAATGAGATTTACTTAAATCAGCATCTTTATGTGTATGGCAGCCATTCCATTCCAGTGTCTGTTGAATTCCAATACAGGCACACCTCATTTTACTCAATAAGGTACTGATTAGGCGATTACCTGAACCAAATCTAATTTAACGAGGAAAAGTGTAGCGCCTACCAGTGGGGAGTGGCTGGAATAGGGTGTATCCATGGTGTGATGTATATGTTGTGATGTTTCCTGCCTTTTCACTGACTCTTGTTTTGTATAAGTCCTGGATGGAGGGCAGGTTGGCACCAATTATCTTCTCTGCAGTTCTGACTGTCCGTTGTAATCTGTTCCTTTCCAGGTTCATGGCAGATCCAAACCAATCAGAGATGGACGTACAAAGACTGGATGATGGCTGTGTAAAAGTGGATCAGTAGCTCCTTGGACAGGTTAAGCTTCTTAAGCTGGCTCAGGAAGTACATCCTCTACTGGGTCTTTTAAATGATGCAATCTGTGTTGGGCTCCTACTTTAGATCCTGGGAGAAAAACCTGAAGGATTCCACTACAGGCACGGGGTGGAGAATGGTGATGGGGGGCAGAGTCGGGGGGCACATCCTGAAGTTTTGAGCATGTTAAGCTCTAGGATTTTCAGACCACACCAGAGGACTAGCTGTCTATAGCCAGACTCATCACAATCCTGGATGAGGGCGATGACCGTAGTGTTGTCTGCCAAATTCGGTAGTTTGACAGATGGGTCTATTGAGGTGCAGTCATTTGTGTGGAGGGAGAAAAGCAGTAGGGAGCGCACGCAACCCTGGGGAGTGCCGGTACTGATAGTTTGGGTGCTGGATGTGGTGTTCCCCAGCCTCACCTGCTGACTCCTGTTGGTCAGGATGTTTGTGATCCACTGACAACCTCTGCTGATGATGGATCTGACTGTTTTGATTATATTGCATTATTTCTATTTTCACTGTAAAGCACATTGAATTGTTTCTATGTATGAATTGTGCTACATAAATAAACTTGCTTGCTTGGTTGCTATGAAAACCTCTGGAATTTGATCAAGAGGAAGATGGATGGTCACAAGCCATCAAACAAAGCCGAGCTACTTAAATTGTTGTGCTAGGAGTGGCATAAAGTCACCCAACGGCAATGCGACAGACTGGTGGACAGCATGCAAAGATGCATGAAAGCTTTGATAAAAAATCTGGCTTATTCCACCAAATATTGATGTCTGAACTCTTAAGTTAAAACATTAGTATTTTGTTGTTGAAAAAATAATAGTATTTGTTTTCTTTGCATTATTTGATGTCTGTAAACAATGCATCTTGACCAGTTGCTATTTTCTACAAATAAATACTCAAAATGTCACTCTTTTTCCAATACATTTTTCTATTTTCCTACTCCAATAAATGTAATGTGTGTTTTCATGGAAAAGGACTGCAAACTTTAGATTAACACTAGTGAATATACATACATATATACATACATACATATACAGTGGGGAGAACATGTATTTGATACACTGCTGATTTTGAAGGTTTTCCTACTTACAAAGCATGTAGGGGTCAGTCATTTTTATCATAGTTACACTTCAACTGTGAGAGACGGAATCCAAAACAAAAACATTTAAAAAATCATACATAATTCATATGCATTTTATTGCATGACATAAGTGTTTGATACATCAGAAAAGCAGAACTTGATATTTGGTACAGAAACCTTTGTTTGAAATTACAGAAATCATACGTGTCCTGTAGTTCTCGACCAGGTTTAAACACACTGCAGCAGGGATTTTGTCCCACTCCTCCATACAGACATTCTCCAGATCATTCAGGTTTTGGGGCTGTCGCTGGGCAATATGGACTTTCAGCTCCCTCCAAAGATGTTCTATTGTGTTCAGGTCTGGAGACTGGCTAGGCCACTCCAGGACCTTGAGATGCTTCCTACAGAGCCACTCCTTAGTTTCCCTGGCTGTGTGTTTCGGGTTGTTGTCATGCTGGAAGACCCAGCCACGACCCATCTTCAATGCTCTTACTGAGGGAAGGAGGTTGTTGGCCAAGATCTCGCGATACATAGCCCCATCCATCCTCACCTCAATATGGTGCAGTTGTCCAGTCCCCTTTGCAGAAAAGCATCACCAAAGAATGATGTTTCCACCTCCATGCTTCATGGTTGGGATGGTGATCTTGGAGTTGTACTCATCCTTCTTCTTCCTCCAAACACAGCGAGAGGAGTTTAGACCAAAAAGCTCTATTTGCGTCTCTTCAGACCACATGACCTTCTCCCATTCCTCCTCTGGATCATCGGCAAACATCAGATGGGCCTGGACATGCGCTGGCTTGAGCAGGGGGACCTTGCATGCGCTGCAGGATTTTAATCCATGACGGCATAGTGTGTTACTAATGGTTTTCTTTGAGACTGTGGTCCCAGCTCTTTCAGGTCATTGACCAGGTCCCGCCGTGTAGTTCTGGGCTGATCCCTCACCTTCCTCATGATCATTGATGCCCCACGAGGTGAGATCTTGCATGGAGCTCCAGACCGAGGGAGATTAACCGTCATCTTGAACTTCTTCCATTTTCTAATTTTTGCGCCAACAGTTGTTACCCAGGATGGAACTAATCGGCTCTGGTCACCGTATTCCGCAATGGTCTGGGAGAGGAAGTACAGACGGAGTTAGCTTGTCGGGATGACAACCTATCCCTTGACCAGCTCATCCAAATGGCTATTCATTTAGACAACCTCCTGCAGTCCCGCAAAAAGCCCAAGTGGACTCCGGAGCACATGGCTGCGCCTTCTCCGTTTGCAGAGCCAGTGGAGGTGGGTGTGACACTGTTGTCAGAGACAGAGTGCAGGAGACTGACCTTTCATGTGTCTCTCCTCAGGCCATTGGTGCCTGGTCCCCTCGCTGAGGCTGGACCGAGGGGTGCCCCGCCTCCCCCGCTGGACATCGGATCAAGGCCCCGCCACTCTGCTGCTCAGGGACTTTCACCATCAGTTCCCGGACCGGCCTGCACCGCGCCCTCCTGGTCGGCCCCATGGCAGGGGACGTTCCGCTACTGGGGCAGTGTGTCAGGTGGGGGGTAGTGTCACGAATCCCTCTGGCACTGGTGCTCCTCCATTGCACCAGCTCCAGAGGTCTACGTCACCAGCCTTTTAGGTATCACTGTTCCGCCTAATCACCCTCACCCTGGACTGTCCCCATATTGCCGCCCACACCTGTTTCCCATTCTTTTTTATTATTATGTCTATATGTATGGCCCTGTTTCCCCAGTGCCTTGTTGGCTAGCATTTCCATGTCACCGTGCAGTGAGTACGAACTTTGTCTGTGTGTGTATATGTTGCATTCCGGCTTTGTCCACGTATTCTATTTTGGAGGCATTACACCTCACTTTACTTTGGGCTTGCCCAGTCAGGTTTCTGACGTGCTTTGAGTTGGGAAAATAAAAACCCTTATTTCCTGCGTCTGTCTCCATTCCCTACAACACCATGACAGTATCAATCTAACTTTGACAGTGTCTGACTTCTTGCTAAACTTATTACCGTTAACTGGAGATGCTGTACGGAGGCTGTTGTTAAACATTGAAATATTATTTATTATGCATTAAATAATTTAAATAATTACAGAATGACACAGCCGATTCCCCAACTGGTGAACTGTCTATGGACAATGCTATGGATAGCATTAAATACTTCTGCAGCCTCTGGTACAGGTATTTACTCATGCAGTTTTTTTTTCTTAGATCCATTTTGAGAATTTTAGCCATGTTATCTTTTAATGTACCTATAAAGTTTATTAGTATTAGTTGAAATTAAATACAATTTAATTGCAGCTTCTTACATTTGCATAATCTAGTTATTATTAACTCGAAATGTTATTAGCTGCCTATGTTAATGTCTATGAATATCCAGAATATCCTAAAAATGCAAAACTGCTCGCTAGTATGCTAAATAATCATGTTGGGTGAAAAATACCAATAGCTTATTTGCTTACATTGAATTACTTACTGATAGCCTGGAGGAAAACGGGTGAACTGATTTTTAAAAAACCTGCGCGTTTCGGTCCCGCCGTCTCCTGCCGAAGCGAACTACGACGTCGTTAATCGTGAGCTGCTAGCCGTCAAGATTTCCCTGAAGGAATGGCGTCAATGGCTTGAGGGGGCGGAGCTGCCGCTCCTCATCTGGCCGGCCACAAGAACCTGGAGTACATACAGTCCGCAAAACGCCTCAACTTGCACCAAGCTAGATGGGCCGTTTCAACTTCACCCTGACCTATAGGCCGGGATCGCGGAATGGCAAACCTGATGCCCTATCCCGTGTCTTCTCCAAGGGGGGGAATCGTCTGTCCTGCCCGACGCAATCCTGCCCAAGAGTAGTTTAGTTGGCGCTGTTCTTTGGAGCGTCGCGGAGGCAGTGAAGGCAGCCCTCCTGCACGACCCTGGATCGGGAAACGATCCTCCCGGCCACCTGTTTGTCCAAGAATCAGTCTGGTCAGCGGAACTTGAATGGTGGCACGCGTCCAAGCTAATGTTCCATCCCGGTCGTGCCTGTAATATGGCGTTCCTCAACAGGCATTTTTGGTGGCCATCCATGCGGGAAGACACCCAAACATACATCTCCGCCTGCCCCGTCTGTGCACAAAACAAGTGCTCCAACCGGCCCAGCTCTGGTCTCCTACGTCCCTTACCAGTTCCATGCTGCCTCTGGTCCCACCTGTCCCTAGACTTCGTCAACAGACTACCCCGCTCGGAGGGCAACACGGTCGCCCTCACAATTGTTGACCGATTCAGTAAATTCACCTTTTTGGTTCTCTTGCCCAAACTTTCCGCAAAAGAAATGGCAACCCTACTGGTCAGAGGTTTTTTGTGTCTTCGGCCTTCCCACCGACTTTGTGTCAGACCTTTGTGTCTCAATTCACCTCAGCAATTTGGAGGTCCTTCTGCCTAGCCATCGGCGCCACCGCTAGCCTCTCCTCCGTGTTCCACCCCTTAACCAACAGCCAAGCTGAAAGAGCCAACCAGACTCTGGAAACCATCCTACTAACCCCACCACCTGGTCCCCCCCAGTTGCCCTGGGTGGAATACGCACACAACACTCTGCCTACGTCCGCCACGGGTATGTCCCCTTTCCAATGTCTGTCTGGTTACCAACCCCTGCTGTTTCTGACTCAGGAGAGGGATCTGGCTGTACCATCGGTCCAGCCCCACATACGTTGCTGCCACCGAACCTGGCAAAGCGCCAAGGCTGCTCTGCTCCAGTCCTCTGGGCATTACCAGATCCACGCCATCCGTCACCATGTGCCTACCCCTACCTACGCTGTGGGGGACAAGGTGTGGCTCTCCACTAAGGACCTGCCCCTGCGAACCGAATCCCGTAAGCTGTCCCACAGGTTCATTGGCCCGTTTGCCGTAGACCGGATCATCAACTCGGTTGTGGTCAGATTTAAACTTCCTCCGTCCCTCAAGGTCCACCCGTTTTTCATGTGTCCTGCCTAAAACCTGTCCGTCTCAGCCCGCTTCTCCCTCCGCGTCCGCCCCCTACTTGGATCATCAATGGTGCGCCGTACCCCTCCCTATCTACACCATTCAGTGTTTCCTGGCCTCCATGCGCCAGGGTCGCGATCTCCAATACCTGGTAGATAGGGAGGGGTATGGACCCGAGGAGTGCAGCTGGATTCCTCGTCGGCAGATCCTAGACGCAGGTCTGGTGAGGGACTTTCACTGCCGGTGGCCAGGTGCCCCATGTAGTGTAGCCTGGGGGGTGTCCGTAGGGGCGGGGGGGGGGGTGCGTACTGTCACGTCTCCGCGATTCAGTGGAGGCGGGGCCTCGCCTCCCTGGGCTGAGATCACCACACCTGTTCACCATCATCCACTCCCACACCTGTTCCCAATCAACGATCACACACGTGATTCCACTTGCCTCCTTGCCAACAGTATTTCTTTGGAACCCTGACAACTCGTCCGTGCCGGATCATGGTCTATATTCGCATGTGATCTTTTCCTTCTTGCAAGTTTACTCTCCGTTCGTCTGAGTCTATTGTTTTGTCTGCAGTGTGTCGTGTCCTCTGTGACTACAGACTCCCACCAGACCAACCTTCTGCCCGTCTCCGACTACTCTGCCTGCTACCTGCCTGTACCTCTGCCGCCAGCCTGTGTACTGAACGCCTGCCAGACCATGATTTCTCTGTCTGCTACTTCCCCTCGCTCTTCCAGTCCGCACTTGGGTCCCAACCCGCACCCATTACAACTACAATATGAATGTACGTTTCATTGGAAGAGAAAGTGGCTAGATAATGAGAATAACAGAACCCACTTTGTTTAGATTCTTTCTGTAGGTTGTGCTCTGTTAACCACAGGAATGTTTACATTGACCATTTGGCATGGGGGTTACTGTCTTGGCATTGCTAGGTAAACACGCCCCTCAATGTATATAGCAGCTTGTAACCAACATTACAGTGAGAAGAGTAGAGAAGAGATTAAGCCTGTAACATCATGCGCTAATAGACTATCAAATGCTGCAATAAACAATTGAATTACTCTCTCCCTTGACATCCGGGTACGCAAATAATTATTACAACCACTATACAAAACGGCTGATTTCTAACAGCATGGTATCGTGACCTGAATGGACACGTTTTAACGATTCTACTGAACTTCAGCTGGAGAGCTCAGGGCTCGATTTGCAATCACGAGGAAGAAGTTGTTTTTCCTGGTTACTGGTTGATGCGAACAACTGAAAAGTGAGTTGTGAAACTACGCAATATAACAAACTGTCAAGATTGCAAAAGCGTTTTGGTAGTCAAACTAGACCTAGTTGCTCCCTGACTAGGCTGTGAATAAAATCGTGTAAAATATCTTTAGGGGTGGATAAATTGGAGAAGCGCTGAACTGTATTTCGTTAAGAATGCTAACTGTTTTAGGCAATTATACAGTAACTTGTAAAATGTAATGTCGTCCAGTTGTACTAAATACAGCTGAAAGAGGACTGCAGCCTCTGGTATGACACGTTCATGTTTAAATATCATGACGCGAATAGGACACCATCAAGAACAAAAAGTGTAATCAACAACGATTCCTGGAATTGAAATGGACAGAAAGAAAAAGAAAGTTTTCTGGTTAAACGAGATGGAAGTTGTATATGGACAGATGGAGAGTGTGGTACATACGAACAGAAAAGACAAAGGAAAGTTAAGATGGCAGAGAAAGGACAACAGTCGTAAGGCAGGAAAGGAGACAAATGAGACAAGCAAAATAGATTACGATTCTTTCTGTTTGACCACTTGGGCGACCGACAGTTCTCTCGAGATGGAATCTCTCTTATGGGATCCTGGAATTATGGACGATACAAGGAACTGACGATGTGACTCCTTATCGAATGGATTATAGATCCATCCCTACTACCAATTCTCTATTTTTCATGTCAGTCCTGAAAAGATGGCCTGTGCGGTTTCAGGATGGCGCCTCCTGTGGTCGTATATGTCATTGTTCTGCATTCACTCATGGTGTCATTTTCCATTGTCTTAATGAAGTGAAGGCAGGGGGGGATGTATGGTATGATATGATAATTGATTATGAATGGAAAGAGTTGAACTTAGGGCTCAAGGCAAATCAAATGGGTATTTATAAGGAGTTCAATTACAAAAAAAATTATTGATATAACGGAGCATTGGTGTGAATAGTTCCCTATTATAGGTGGTCCCTGTCAAAGGTAATTTTCCCAATTGTAAAGGTAGACTTTCACAGGTCCAACAGGATATGCACACGTCTTGTATGATATTGTCGTATGGATCATGATATGGAGAAGGGGGGTTTTGATTGTTCAATGGACTAGGGGAAATGTTTGATCATGATTTCATGTTTTCCCCAGATTTTCTGCTGAACACCATTAACACTGATAGTAGCCTGTGGATGTCAAAATGTTTCTCGACCCTTATAATCTGAGGTGGGAACGGGATTGATGACTGTCATACATTGAGTTATGTGTCAGTGTGATGTGTCTATTGTCTTGTTTACATTCATTTTCATTTGAAGAACAATAAAACCTGACTGGTCAGATACACATTTGTTGTTTTGTCTTAGTTTGTAACATAAGTGTATGGGCCTTTTCTTTTCATGAGGAATTGAATTGTACTTGTAATGTTTTATCAAACATGTAATGTTTTTCTTTAAATGTTTGATAGGGGGAATGTGAGGTCTAAGCATTAACAACTACAATATGAATGTACGTTTCATTGGAAGTGAATGTGCCTAGATAATGAGAATCACAGAACTCTGTTTAGATTCTCTCTGTAGGTTGCGCTCTGATAACCACAGGAATGTTTACATTGACCATTTGGCATGGGGGTTACTGTCTTGGCTTTGCTAGGTAAACACGCCCCTCAATGTTTATAACAGCTTGTAACCAACATTTTCAGTGAGAAGAGTAGAGAAAAGATAAAGCCTGAAACATCATGTGCTAATTGACTATCAAATGCTGCAATAAACAATTGAAATACTCTCTCCCTTGACAACCGGATATGTGAATAACTATTACAACCACTATATGAAATGGCTGATTTCTAACACATACAATGTGCATTTGCTATATCATGAGAATGACACTAATAATCACATATGTTGTGATATTGATCAATCATGAGAATGAGATGACAGTAGTTAATAATCATATACAATGTGAATTTGCTCTATCATGAGAATAATGACACTAGTTAATAATCACATTAAATGTGAATTTACTCTATCATGACAATAATAAGACACTAATAATCACATACAACGTGAATTTGCTCTATCATGAGAATGATATGGCACTAGTTGATAATCACATATAATGTGAATTTGCCTTCAGAGGTAATTGCTGACCGATTACAACTCAACAGAAAATGTCAGTGTGTTAGTCCTGTAACCGCATAATTACTATTCTCACCAGTCATTAATCAAGTGTTATGAATCATACTGATGCAAGAGATAGTTGTGGATGTATTTGACAGAAATTCTACCTTTTACAAAGGTTTTGCTCTAATGACAAGAATTTCCCACAGGACTGTACTGTAAGGCCACTGAGTGGGCCTCAGGCTCACATTGCCCTCTGTAATATATGCATTAGCGCTCTGACATTGATGGCGGGTGAGGGCTTACCTTGCATTGATGAGGTACTGAGCAAGGCTGATGTTGGCGGGGGTTCCTGTGATGGTAATCTGGCGCTCCGACGAACCCTCCATGGCGTTAGCAATTTTGATCTGCGCACCGGACATCTGTCGTATCTCATTGATTTTGGTTCCCTGGCGCCCGATGATGCAGCCTATTAGCTGGGAAGAAATGGGCACAGTTCTTAACAGAGAAACATAAAACAGATGTTCTTTCAATTACAATTGATCTACTTAGTGGACAGTTACAAAAAGTTCAAATTGGGATTTTCCATAAAAGTTTCAAAAGGCAGAAATGTTAAGTCAATCTACGTCTGTGTTTATTTGGTTTATATAGTTCGTCTTCACAGTTAAAGTTATTTTATGAGGGAATTTTTTTATTTTGTTTACTATTCATCTACTAGAGTGGACAGCCCAATTGTATTTCACACTGATACCAGTTCATTAGTACATGTTTAACTCTCACACTTGTCTTATACTCACATCATTGGGAATGGTAAGTTCATGAGTACTGGCCGGGGGACTAGCATCCAACCCTATTTTGGACAGAAGGGGGAACACAGAAGGAGAGAGAACAGCATATATTTATGTATATATATATATATAATATAACATGAAAAATAAATTACTTGAACGGAGGTCTTTCAGTCTTGTTGGTCTCAGGATTGCAGGGCTAGGCATCAATGAACCGAGGACCTTCCCTTGCATAGTAGAATTTTGTCCTTTGGGTGACAATGGAGATCCCATTTGTTGTGATGTACATTGATGTACTGTCAGGTGTTTGTGAAAGAGAATGCAAGGTCACTGTTATGTAGGTCTATTGATTGGGGCACTTCCTGCTTTGAAACAAGTACAAAGTCGTGATTTCTCTGTAACATGAATAGCAACCAACTGCATCTTTTTCAAGGAACATTGATGGCTGAATGTTTTGATAATTTGCTTGCTTGTAATTCTTGTTTTGAATCCCAACTAAAAGGTCAAATGTACGGTCAAGAAGAAGGGCCAGTATTGCTGGTTGTAGTTACAATCAATCAATTCTGTCATGTATGAAATGGTAGTCATCCACAACAAGTCCCTGTGGATGATACTTGTTGAAAGAGGAATTCAACTATGACATCTTTATTCATGAGAGGTTGTCTTTTACAAACACCTGGTTTTTACTAGTAAAATCCATGCTAGAAGTACAAATGAGATATTGCAGGGTTTGGAGGCTTAAGTTGTACTCTGCCCATTTCAGATAACAGTCCTTTTCATATTAAATGGGAAAATAGCATGAACAAATACAGCCTTCAGTTTTGTCAAGATGGTAAGCTCAACCAAAGACCAGCTTGCAGGACCAGAAGGACGGCAGGGCCAAACGAAGAGTTAATATACAAAAAGCCAAACTTAGGAAGAAAGCGACCACCAGCAAAAAGGGGGTGGGGGGTGGGACAGACAACAGTGTCCGTGGGTACAAAGAGATGGAAGTGAGAGAGGGCTTGTGGGTACGTACCAGGGAAAGCAGGGGTAGTCTGTCCAAGAGGGGTAAAGGGGGTTTGCTGCATAGCCAACTGGTGGAGCTTGGTCAACTGCTGAAGGGGTAGGAGGGACAGTAGAACTGAGAGGTTATTGTGATAACACAAGGTCACACTGATGGGAAATCAAGAGCTCAAACTATTAGATTTAGGAGAAACAGGGAGGAGAGGAGGCATGACACATGGTGGAAGACAACTTAGAAAAAGAGGGAAAGAAAGAGAGAAGTGAGTGAGGGAGAGAGAGAAAAGAGACCTTTAGAAGGACCTTGCTGGCTGTGGTTGAGACATGCTGGTATATTTGCGGCTGTATACAGTTTTCAACAGCAGATGGTCTGCCCTTTGGTCAATTACCACATTTTGCATAATTAGCAGATATGCTGCGTTGTCACAGGAAATATCATCACAGACAACTTGTTGCATTATAGTATTTTCCAATGACTTCTTCATATTATAGTGAAAGGCAGCTATCTGTGTTGCTTGCATGTGTGAATACATCAATCTGGTCAGTTTTCTGATTAAAGATCCAGTAAATTCTGTTTATTTGTAACAGTTATTAAAAAATATGGACATAATTATATGAATGATTAATTTATAATATATATGTCAAACGATTAACATAGATACAGGGGGAGAACAAGTATTTGATACACTGCTGATTTCACATGTTTTCCTACTTACAAAGCATGTAGAGGTCTGTAATTTATATCATAGGTACACTTCAACTGTGAGAGACGGAATCCAAAACAAAAATCCAGAAATTCACATTGTATGATTTTAAATAATTAGTTAGCATTTTATTGCATGACATAAGTATTTGATACATCAGAAAAGCAGAACTTAATATTTGGTGCAGAAATCATGTGTGTCCTGTAGATCTCGACCAGGTTTGCACACACTGCAGCAGGGATTTTGGCCCACTCCTCCATACAGACCGTCTCCAGATCCTTCAGGTTTCGGGGCTGTCGTTGGGCAATACGGACTTTCAGCTCCCTCCAAAGATTTTCTATTGGGTTCAGGTCTGGAGACTGGCTAGGCTACTCCAAGACCTTGAGATGTTTTTTACGGAACCACTCTTTAGTTGCACTGGCTGTGTGTTTTGGGTCGTTGTCATGCTGGAAGACCCAGCCACGACCCATCTTTAATGCTGTTACTGAGGGAAGGAGATTGTTGGCCAAGTTCTCGCGATATATGGCCCCATCCATCCTCCCCTCATTACGGTGCAGTCGTCCTGTCCCCTTTGCAGAATAGCATCCCCAAAGAATGATGTTTCCACCTCCATGCTTCATGGTTGGGATGGTGTTCTTGGGGTTGTGCTGCTTGCCTATTATCCTGTAACCCATCCCAGCCTTATGCAGGTCTACAATTTTATCCCTGATGTCCTTACACAGCTTTCTGGTCTTGGCCATTGTGGAGAGTTTGGAGTCTGTTTGATTTAGTGTGTGGACAGGTGTCTTTTATACAGGTAACAAGTTCAAACAGTAGCAGTTTATACAGGTAATGAGTGGAGAACAGGAGGGCTTCTTAAAAAAAAACTAACATGTCTGTGAAAGCCGGAATTCTTACTGGTTGATAGGTGATCAAATACTTATGTCATGCAATAAAATGCTAATTAATTGTTTAAAAATCATACAATGTGATTTTCTGGATTTTAGATTCCATCTCTCACAGTTGAAGTGTATCTATGGTAATAATTACAGACATCTACATGCTTAGCAAGTAAGAAAACTTGCAAAATCAGCAGTGTATCAAATACTTGTTCTCCCCACTGTACATTGCTTTTCCATTAAAACTAGTTTTTGTATTTACCCAATTTAAATCAGGTAGTATGTTGGCTCAAAAGACAACCAGTCAAAAATCAGTAAGGAGTGTCTGAATTGTCTGGCTAAATATAACTATCAGATGTGGCTGTGTTCTCCGTTATTATGAGACCTAGATTTAATGTGTAAAAAGATGTATGAAGTCTAGCACCACAATTACAAAGATAAAATCAACATACATTTTGTCATCATCTGATGTAATGTTTACAATTCACTAACATATAGGGCTTTTTTTCGGCTGCCATGTGCCAATATTTGGCTAGTGCCAATTGACTAACACTGGCCAGTTCAACCCGAGTTCGCTCACTCAGTGGGTTAATTCACTGAAAATGCCAAAGGGGAACACAATCCATTTTTCATAGCCTATCATATACATTAAACTGTAGACTACATAATGTTTACAGCCAATACATATTACAAACTCTATGACCTGTTATATTTAGCCAATGAATATTACACATACTGTTTTTTACAACCTATTCAAAGTACAATTTGTATAAGCTGTTTTTCATTACCTATATATATTAAAACGTTTAATGCATGGCCTATATACACAAACTTGTAATGCAGAGACTAAAAGACAGCAATCACACTCACACATAATATTAAATTCCTTCACACATTGGAGTCATGGAAAAAAATGCAATTTGAAGAGAAAGCAAAGACCTGCTGCCAATATTCCTGCATCATTGTATCACAAATCACCTATTCTTATAAATTACACCAGGGACAACATAAGATAACAACCAATAACTTCACGTTATTGCTTCATCATTCAGAGCGCTTAGCATTGCACTTCTAATGTTACTTTACACATTCAAAACATGTTGAAAATCTAAAGATTCTGACAACTCCAATGGCCGATGCACATAGCTTATCTATATAAACAAAATATACTACACAGAACAAAATTATGAATGCAACACATTTGTTTTTGCCCCCATTTTTCATGAGCTGAACTCAAAGAGCCATGACTTTACTCTATGTACACAAAAGGCCTATTTCTCAAATATTGTTCACAAATCTGTCTAAATCTGTTTTAGTGAGCACTTCTCCTTTGCTGAGATGATCTATCACCACACAGGTGTGTCATATCAAGATGCTGATCAGACAGCATGGGTATTGCACAGGTGTGCTTTAGGGTTGCCACAATATAAGGCCACTTGAAAATGTGCAGTTTCACTGTATTGGGGGGTCCGTGTCCGAAAACCAGTCAGTATCTGGGGTGACCACCTTTTGCATCACGCAGTGCAACAAATCTCCTGCGCATAGAGTTGATTAGGTTGTTGATTGTGGCCTGTGGAATGTTGGTCCATTCCTCTTCAAAGGCTGTGCGAAGTTGCTGGATATTGGCAGGACCTGGATCACGCTGTCAGATACGACAATTCAGAGCATCCTAAACATGCTCAATGGGTGAAATGTCTACTGAGTTTGCTGGCCATGCAAGAACTGGGAAGTTTTCAGCTTCCAGGAATTACAGATCCTTGCAACATGGGGCCGTGCATTATCATGCTGCAACATGAGGTGATGGTCGTGGATGAATGGCACAACAGTGCGCCTCAGGATCTCGTTCAGGTATCTCTATGCATTCAAAATGCCATAAATAAAATGCACCTGTGTTCGTTGTTCATAACACACGCCTGCCCATACTATAACCCCACCGCCACCATGGGCCACTCGATCCACAACGTTGACATAAACAAACCGCTTACCCACATGACGCCCTATACCCTGTCTGCCATCTGCCCTGTACAGTGAAAACCATGATTCACCCATGAAGAGAACACCACTCCAAAGTTCCAGACACCATAAAATGTGAGCGTTTGCCCATTCATGTCGGTTCTGACTGAGAGGAAATGGGCATGAAAAACACAATACAGATATGCTGACTGATTTCTGAACAAAGGACCATAGATAGGACGTGTTGCCTGTTACTGATGGGCCCTACACATCCTGTCCATGCCTCCTACAAGGAGTTGCACATGTGACTGGCACAGAACCATTGACCATAGGTTGGAACATACCATACAAGGGTTTTTGGTAGGATAAACCTTTCTTATTGGAGTGCAGTTGACTGTGTAATGGCAGGTTAGGAACATTGACCGCATCCCATGTGTCCTGGCATAAAAGACTGTGTTCACTTTGTATTCATTGGAGAGAAAAATGAAAGAAATATGGAAGATCAACACTGTTGCCTCATGCTGAATAAAGATGGCTCTCCCTGACTTCTCATTGCATTTATTTTGTTCATGGATCACAAATGGACAGAATCCCACATGACGAACCTTCAGTCAGGTCGAGACCCCGATGAGAACGACAAGCATGCAGATGACGGTCCCTGACAGTTT
Source organism: Esox niger (assembly GCA_016801105.1). NCBI lineage: Eukaryota > Metazoa > Chordata > Actinopteri > Esociformes > Esocidae > Esox > Esox niger. The sequence continues at coordinate 12,699 of JACXGJ010002518.1, read as the reverse complement.
GTGCCGAAATTCTTTGGTTATGCAAACCGATTGTCGCAGCAGCTCTCCGGGTGGCTGGTCTCAGACGACCTTGGAGGTGAAAATTCTGGATGTGGAGGCCCTGGGCTGGTGTGGTTACACGTGTCTGCGGTTGTGAGGCCGGTTGGATGTACTGCAAAATTTCTCTGAAACGCCTTCGGTGACGGCTTATGGCAGAAAACAAATCATTTGTCTTTTCTAATTTAGCACCATCCCAACTGCGCAAAACACTCAGTCAGGTCTGACATAAAGACATCCGTGGCTAGGGCCAAGGTCTGGTGGTGACACTCCTGATATTTTTTACAAGAGTTATTAATGTGGTTATTCCATTTGTGTCTTTCCTTTTAATTGCCCTGTATAACAGATTTAAAAAAAACTATGTTATCAAATTTAAAGAACGATGGTACACCTTCCAAAACTAACTCCAAAAACAACTTCCACTACAATATCGTGTCAACAAAGACACTCGAACATATAACTAGCTTTGTTAGCTAACTATCAAAGGATTTCAATTAACACAAAATGCATATATAGACAGTTTAGCCATATATAGACACGGGTAATGACATGATATTCATTGATCATATCCGGAAAACTGCACATATCCGTAATGATACTATTTTTTTCTCAGTAATTTGCACGCCCCTAAAACACTATACTCAGAAAGGTGTCAGAATGGTGTTTTTCTGGTAGATATTCAACCACTTGAGAAACTGAAGAAAACGTTAGGAGAAAAACTAAATCAAACATGAATTCTTAATAAAATATTTGTTTCTATTGTTCAAATGAATGCGGATGGGTAGATATGGGGATGTTTTTATATCACACTTCAGCGATTTCTTGTGTATGGTAGGTCAGGCGCCTATGAAATCTATTGTGCTTGTATTGTTAATAACTGAGTAGTTTTGGGCATACCTTAAAATCATGATATAGGCTACACCTGTCCATGCCACCATTAAACAGAGAAATGCTGCACGAAGGTGACAACTTTACTCTAGGTTTGAGCCTTGGAGATGCTGGAAAACCCCATGAGTGATGTGCAAATTGTCTGGCATCACCCGGGGAGAGACATCTGGGAGTCAACATCAGTAGGGATTTCATGGTCTAATCGAGCTCTGCTGATTCTCTTAGACAGCTTGGCAGTCTCCAAAAGTAACTGTGAATCCAGCAACTGCCCCTAGCCCCCCTATTGACTTGCTTTGAGTTCCCAACTTCAGTGGTTGCTCTCAAAACTCAGAAGGTGACATCCAGTGAGTGGTGGGAGAATCAATACATCTGACTTATAGACACACTTGTGACTGATGCAATTTGTTCAATGTTACACATGTTTCATTAACATCAGTAACATGAAATGTAGGGGGTATTACAAAATGTACCTAAGTCAACAATACAATTGCTCAAGCGTTAAAATCACAGTGCCTTGACAAATTACACTGGTCATGAAGGCTGCATCATTGCGCACTCACTCTAATTGTATACTAGAGGGTCTAATTAGCTCTTACACCGTTTATCATTTTCACACAAGGTAAATATTAACAAAAAAGGTTTCAAAGTATTTGTTGATAATTAGCTTGATCTTATATATAAAATATCCTAGGAATCTAATTCATTTATTTGAGTGACCTTTTAAAAATGGTAAGCAAATTCTGTATAATGTTTGATGAGATTGGAGAACACATTGGAAGGAATTTGAGAACTCCATATCCATCAGAGTCCTTAGTGATTGCTAATGGATTCAGTCAGTATTTGGTCAGAACACAGTGATGGCATTCCTAAACCTTGATGGTCAGTGCATTTCTGTATAGACTTGCAGGAATACTTTGGATCATTGTCTTGATGGAAGATCCAACCACGACCCAGTTTTCACCTCCTTTTCTGTTGCAGGTCTTGGTCTAAAATATCCTTGTAGTCCATGTTGCCATGTATCAGGAAGAGACACGTGGCTAGTGTTCTGGTCCCTGGACAGTATTAACAAAAGCAACAAAAAAAATCGAAACTGAAATATCTTCCGCCCTATTTTTAAACAAACACAGAAAAGCAGAATTACACACACCCGGGGTCCCTTTTATGCTTTCCCTCACAAGACCTGATAGTCATCAGGTAAGGGCTGCATTCAGTCGTTTAGTATACAAAATGTTGCCCTCTGGCACACTTTCCAGGAATGCTGGCACAGTCGCGCCACAACATCCAAATCATTTTTGGGCAAGGAGGTGGATTCTAATTTTAGTTTTGGAGACTTGCTGACCGCACAGTGTAAACAAGTTTTGCAATTCTGTGATCTTTGGATTTTTGGACATTTGAACAATTCTTCTCACTGCATCCTGACAAAGTACATATCCTTCCCCTTCTAGGCAGATTCATTACTGCTTCAGTTGTTATACATTTCATAATTAATGACCAAGTAGTGGAGATGGGTATTTTCAAGCGTTTTGCTTTCTATTTTTCATAGCCATTGCCTCTTTTGTATAATGGTAACAATGAAAAAAAAATTGTTTTCTGGACTTTCCCATGTTGACAGATGAGTATGGGAGATTAGCACATGTCACCTCATCTTTATACCCCTAGTGAAAAGGACATCATGGATGATCATATAAGAATCAGATGAACTTGAAGAAGTAAAATCAATAAAATAGATCTTTATTGATCCATCAATTCTATTTTTTTCATGAGACATTCTAGAGGTGCCAATATTTGTGACAAACATTTTTTGAGTACAATGTTTTTTTTATTAATCTAATTTTTTTAAACAATTTTCACAAAAGTAAAGGCTAGATTCATAATATTTTGTGTGCAAGATCAAGTTGATAAACAAACAAAAAAGGTTTCACATTGTCTTTTTTGTTCATAACATCAATGGTGCCAATATTGGAGGGCACTGTATGTATAAGAAATTCTTCAGTGAATACTAGTAAACATTTCACTTGTAAGTTACTTCCCTGTAAACATTTCTTGTTGTCTGTTTCATATGAATAATACACGTTGTCTATTTCTGAATGTCCAGTCTCAACATTGGTCAAAATGCTATGTAACTATTTTCTCTACAACACTTTGGACTAAAAATATTTTCAAGTTATGGTTTTTAGCAAAGGGGGATTGGTTGTAATCCTACATAAACAACACAAAAAAATATGTTGTTTATATAAGATTACAGGATAAGAAAGGTGCCTTATCCAGCATTTTCCATTTAAAATATCAGATAATAACCCTTACATATCATCAGTTAATGTGAAAAACTGTCTCTGGCAGTGTCAGGACTGAAACTACTCACAGTGCCATGGTTGCAAGTAAAACGTAGAAGGCCAGGAAGTTTGTTGGTGAGTAGTTCCTTGAAGGTGTTTGAGGTCAAGGACTATGACAAGCTTTGTTTGGGTTCATGTTAGCTCTCACGTGGATGCAAAAGCCTTGCAAAAGCCAGGTAGTACTGTTCAATCACTTATTAAGAAGTGGAAAATTCAGGGATCTCTTGATACCAAGCCAAGATCAAGTAGGCCAAGAAAGATTTCAGCCAAAACTGCCCGAAGAATTGTTCGGGATACAAAGAAAAACCCACAGGTAACCTCAAGGGAAATACAGGCTGCTCTGGAAAAAATCTGTGTTGTTTTTTCCACGAGCACAACATGAAAATACTTGAACAAAAATGAACTGCATGGTGGTGTTGCCAGAAAGAAGCCTTCACTGCGCCAATGTCATGAAAAAGCTTGGTTACAATATGCCCAACAATACCACCGGCAAGAATTCGGGGCCTCATAGACAACTATTACAAAAGACTGCACGCTGTCATTGAAACTTAAGAGGGCAATACACAGTATTAAAAACTAAGGGTATGCAGACTTTTGAACAGGTGTCTGTTCATTTTTTTCTTTGATTGCATGTTTTGTTTTATAATTGTGCCACTCTGTCATAACATATAGTTGAATGTGAAGCCCAAAACAAATAAAATACATATTTTGCCTGCTCAATCATGTTTTCTTTACAAATGGTACATATATTATCAAATCTCAAAGGGCATGCAAACTTTTGAGCACAACTGTAGATGAATCAAAACCTGGTTGTAAAAAAAGATATTTCTCACCCACCCTCAAGGATGTTGCACTACCATTTTCCCTTGGACTTACCTCTCCATTTGGTTCCTTAAAATAGAACTCTCAGTATAACTCATGACACCTCAACTGTTTACAGCAAGCCACAGATGGACTACCTTTCCAAGGAGACTAACAAGAAAATCTTCATGGACCTGACTGTCAGTCCAACCCCACTTGGTCAATATAAAACTGTACCTCACCATTCTCCCTGACTGTCTACAATTGCCAGCAAGAATAATTGAGTCAGGAACTCACAAATGTGCTTAGAAGAATACCTTTAATAAGAGTGGGATGGATGATCGAAACCCTATCTGAATGATGGTAATGTCAAATAAGGAATCCCTAGGAATCAATCACTGCCGACTCCGAATTAAAGAATCTGACACACGATAGCTTTCTAGATGCTCTTGAGACAAAGACAGTTGAAGTGATATTGTTAATGGAGAGGATAGCCCTAGGATATCTAGGTGGTGTCCACACCTAAAAGATAAGATTAATCTGTATCATCACATTCCCCATTCATGAATATAGTCCCAAGCACAACAGCAGATCACAATATACATCAGATGCAATATCTTGGGAACAGACATTGTTGGATGTATTTGACTCCAAATCAGAAAACTTGACAATGAACAAAAAAAGTTGTCCTTTAAGTAATTTTTTTTAAACGCTAAAGCAAAAATCTGAGATATGAGACATCTGGTTATCAATTTGAAAAGCTTTCACTGAAAGCAGTAATATGGGAGAGTAAAGAGTTGTAACTCACATCTGGGTGTGGGATGGCGTATTGTCCCTGAATTGTATAGGCCTGTGTGGACAAAAAAACAGAAATTATCACATAAGAATACATTTTTTCATGGAATAGGGCTGACACAAAGACTGGTCTGAAGTCCAGTTTTACTAACTACTGTTCATTTCCAGTGAATGTCTCATTCAGGGACACAGCATATCAAGACTTTCTCAGAAGTTTCCACTGTTGTACATCCACCTTGCTTACATAAGATGTACACTGAACAATTCAAAAAATACTTACTTGTGATTAATTACTACTATAAAATATCCTTGATATGATATTCGTTAAAACAGGGCTGCTCAATGCTGTTCCTGGAGAAATACTGTCCCAGAGGGTTTCTCCCAAGCCCCATTTGGGAAAAACAAGATTTGTTTTGTTATCCTGCTAATTATTTGACTTGGTTGTGCAAACAGTTTTAAAGTAACCTTCCCGGACAATAGCTTCCCAATGACAGGTTTGAGCAGCTTTGACTTTAAAATACCACAGTTGACTATGTTTGTATTTCTAACGCTTGATTAAAACTGAAATTCATTTAATTAAATCATTAACCTATTTTTTCACTAATTTAAAGTAGTGGTAGTAGCAGTATTTGCATTTAGGAATATACAAACATATATACATTTATGTTTAATCTGTTGTATATACATAGTTACATGCAACGGATACTGTTAAAAAAACGTATCTGTAATCCGTTACTTTACCAACTCTGTATATAATCCGTATATATATCGGATTACAGATACTTTTGAAAGAAGCGATGATTACTTATGGATTACTTCAACTGAAAAATAATAGGGGCGCGAAATAATTATGACACGTTGTATATTTGAGTGTATTATGTTATTTGAACCTAAATGTGAATTGCGCCCCTTAGCTGTGTGTGTTATGATCGTGCGCAAAGGTGGACGCGCAAAACCAGTTTAGTGACGGAGGAAGCGCTAGTTTAAATTTCTCAGGTTTTGTTTGGATGTATGGCTTGTAAAAACAGAGTATATCTTCGGTAATATTAGCCAAGTCAGATAAAGTGTTATTTCGTTATCTAGTCGCGCATAATTCTCAGAACAATGATAGGCAATAGGCCTACTTGGTGTTATATCTTTTTCAAGTTTCAAGGTTTTTGTTAAATGCACCGAACAACACAGCCAGGACGAGTTGCACGGGAGAACATTCACAAGAATTTTTTAATATATTAGGCAACTATTTGTTAGATAGCTCTAACACGGCGCAGCCTTCAAGATAAAACATTATATGGAATTTACCACGACATTTGAGATGTGTGTTGGGAAGCACTCTGCCAAAGGATGGCTATTTGCGTTTCACGCCGCCACATCAACTTCGTCCATTCAGGTAGGCCTAGTGATTCTGCTTGCTTTGCACAAATTGTGTTTATTGGTTATCATTGGCTGCTCACGTCATTTACTTTAAACTAAGAGTGCAGGTTTATAATCACAATATATTTATTTAATTTGCGAATTGAAAATCCATCACTGGTGGCCATAATAATCGCAGGTTATGGTCACGATTTTGTTTATTCGTGTGTTCACGATTGCAAACGTGCAATCGCGTGCCGGGGGTTTCTGCAACATTTTGACAATGCTGGTTGTGGAGCCAATCATCAGACTGCTGCAGATTTAGTTTATTCTTATATACAACAATGTCAGTACCCTTTTTAAGTAATTGCTATTTATATTTCAACGAAGTTTTGAAGCAATTAAAAACATGAATAAAACACAAATAACAGAACAGGCTTAAGCATCATTAGATTTTGGGTTATGTTCAGATAATAAATCAGATTCTAGAAGATCGAGGTTTATAGGATTAATTAGAATGACTGAATATCTGACAGACATTTAGCTTGTCATGTAGAGATGTAGCTCAATCATATTGAAGTAAAAAGCAATGCTTTAGAAACCCATTTCCAAAGGCACTGTACCCTACACAACCCATAAGGTAAAATGGGAATTCCGTTTTTGGCCAGCCATGTAAACTCTAACATTGATTGATCCCACAAAAGGTGTTCAATTGGCTATTCCTATTTGTTTTCCAATGCATCTTAATATGAAAGTAATCCTGAGTAATGAAAAAGTTAGCTGTAAAGTAATTATTTATGAATGCTGCTAAAATTAAAAATAATTTTTAGATGATTGACCCACAGTGGTAACAGCCCAATTGCTATGCTGTCCGTTTCTGTATTATTGCCCTACCACTCTCCATACAGGTTTATGTTAATGCTACAGTTACAGAGGTGGGCATGAGATCTGCTGAATAGAATTGCGTAAATGTCCGGATAAAATCCTGGGAACATTCCTGAAGGTCAAACTTTGCACACTCCAGTCTGCTGACTTAAGACCTACAAATACTGTTGCCCTCTGTTGAACAGTGACCTGCAAAAAGCTTATTCCCTATAACCCTCACTACTTCTTAGTAAAGCTTTTCTATCAACGGCCTAATAATAGGCTTCCTACAGAGCTCCCTGCTGCAGAGCCGTGATAGTTTACTCCCATTTTTATATAAGCCCACAACTAAGAGCCAATCAAATGAGGTTAGTGAGGTTAGTATGTAACAACGAGCCATGCAGACTGTGGTGGCTTCATTCTACACATGGACAGTAATACTTTAGAACAAGGAAACCTTTTTAAAGAGTCTATAAATAGTTTATAATTATAATAATCATAATATTAGGCATGTGTAAAGAATGGATTTACAATGGTATTTGAAAATGGATTTACTGGTGCTAAAATAGCAATTTTTTGTGTCATTGCAAAAATGTTATAGACCCTTTACAAACGGTACATTGTTATAAAGCATACCCCATTGGGCTATACACATATAGGCTACATGCGAGTGAGTGTAGGAGTGAGAAAACCTGTGCGCACTAACAGGCAGTGGCTGGTGCTGGAGTAAAAGGCTGAGGTTGGCTGCGGATGCCACCAGCGGCTCGGCTCTTACCTGGCCACCTGAAAAAATGACGGGAGTGGAAGCCGGTTTAGGGCGGTAGGGAATGGTGGCACCTTTTGGTGGGGACTAAGAGAAGGGGAAGAGGCAAAGACAGTGTTAGACCAGAACAGATTGTGTGACCGTACCTGGGGTCGACATGAGACATTATGGAGACAACAGTTGCATCTGCACTTCTACCTCACACCCTAGGTTGTGAATTAATGGTGACTTGGTAGAAGAGTTTTAAATCGTTGTCCCATCTCAAATGTGTCAAAAACATTGGACTCTAAATTACACCGTTATATTCTCAATTCAATCCAAGGATATAACAAACATACAGCTAAAATAATGCTGTTTATATGGTACTGTTATGTTTCTACATAGAAATATATTCGGGGGAGCTGCACCAAACCTTCAACTCCTACGCTTTTTAAGTAATAAATAACATTTTGAGTACTGCTAGTACACTGAAATACTCTCCAACCTTTAGATGTCATTAATAAAACACACATTATAGACAGTGTAGTCCTTGTATCAAGCCACAACACTACAAATGTCATCAGGGGATGAGATCACACCTCTCCATCATGGCTGTATGATTAGCAGTCTGTCTGCAAATATTTTGAATGAGAAAATGGGAGAGCAATTTGGTAAATCTTTATTTTTAAGAAGACAGAGCATCTAATATGAAGTATATTGGCCCAAAGTTTAGGATAATGAGCTCTGTGATGATTTATTTTTGTCCAAATTAGTGAACATTTGTAATACCTAAAAAATGCAAGTAGATAAAATAAGTCTTTTTTTTCCGAAATGAACAACATAAAAAGGCATGACAAAATATTTTAAATACTAACTGCATCTCTTTGGCTATGTTTAAACAACAGCCTAATTCCTGTTGTATTGTTTTCATGCCTGATAACATTCTGATGTTTTACATGCTAACATAGGTTTTTAGGTTTCCCTCTTTTGGAAGCAGCTTGTGTGAGACACAACAACATTGACCATATTTGTTATGGTGATAACATTTTTTAACTTTTAGGAAAAACATAGTAATTGCTGGAGAACCATGATGTTTTCCTTCCATTATGTCAGAAACCAAAGTTGCCATTACAGACAGAGTTATTTGGTAGGGTGCTAAGGATAGTTCAGAGTAGCACGAGTAACAAGGCCTGCACTGTGTTAGCACTGAAAATGGCCTCTCACAACAACATTCTTTACCTCCAGCATGACCACACAGATTTGTTTGACACACTGGATTATGGCTTCGGGGGTCCCGGAGATTGTCACAGCACGCTCTGTGGAATTGGGAAGCATATCCCCTGCCACCTGAACCTGAGCCCCTGTTGACTGGGCGGAGAGAGTGCAAAAAAGAGAGAGAGAGGGAGAGAAATGGAATAGTGAAACTAGAGAAAATCCACAGATAACATCGATACTGTGTTGTAAATGATGGCAGACGGTCACAGAAAAATAAGACAATTTAGCATGGCCGAAAGAGGTCATAAGGTAGACATTAGTTAAGCAGATTAATTGAGCAGTGAAGGTTAAAGAATACAATATTTGCATGATCTTGATTAATAATACAAGTGATATTAATAAAAAAAACAAGAATAATTAATTTGGTGCATATTATCCATATGAGACAGATTATGGTCACATTCAGGGGTTCAGCCATTTTAAAATTGACATGGTGAACAATTAGGATTAACAGCCTTGCTCAAGGGGGGTTTCACCTCCTCAGCACCCGCTGTCACTGGTCCATTGCTTTTAACCGCTGGACTACCTGCTGCCCACAGTCCATTCCATGCCTGATGTTGATAGTATAGCCATTTATATTAATGTACCTCTCTCATCTCCTTGATCTTGGAGCCTCCCTTTCCAATGAGGGATCCACACTGGCTAGCAGGCACCACTAGCCGCAGGGTGACAGGAGGCTTGCTGATGGCTGGACTGTTGCTCATTGAATTGATTATATCCTAAAAAGGGAAAAGTATGGGTAACATCTTGCGTACTATAGGTAAGACTTCGTTTTGCTGTTTTGTTTTGCCATTTTTTTTTACTCTTTTGCTGAACTGTGGTTCACTTTCTCAATGAAAGTGAGTTTTATTAACAGTAATATTAATTAAATTGTTAGGGTTTAAAAAATGTTTTCCTTGTTGCCCGCCAATATGATTTAGAACTCTAACAGTAACTCTGCATACAAAGGAGGTGACTAAGGACAAGGGAAATTATGATACCTCCTCAAATTTATAGGCAATCATTGCAAAGGCTTTAAAGATGGCATCTGTTGGTCCTGTAATGGTGACGATCCTCTCAGGACAGTTGCCTTCTGATATGTTGATGCGTGCGCCGCTCTGTGAATAATAGCCAATGTCATTATGAGCAGGCCTAGGATAGACATTACTCTTAATAACAATTTACTACATAATAAAAGGAATGAGGGATTGAAAACATACCTCCTCACGCATTTTTTTCACTGTTTCCCCTTTCTGGAAGTTAAACAGGAAACAGTATTTGTTTTATAGTAATCTCAAATTATTACATTCTGTGATACATTGAATCACCTATTATTCTAATTATTGTCATGTACATCATACGTGGTTATCACAAAATCTTGCATACCTTGCCAATAATACTTCCAACCTCCTAAAGAAATACAGGAGCATAAAGAAAATATAGCACTTATTATATAAAATTCATGGTCTTGTCAATGGCAACAAATACCTAGGTTATTTTATTAAAAAGTTTTTTGAGAAATCTCTTCCAAGCGAGAATAGCAAAGTACTTTGCTAAGTCGAACAGCTATCTAATCTAATCGTTGGTTGAACTAATACATGCATGCAGTCACTCCATCGTCTTGGTCTGGCCTGGTACGACTAGAGAAGTCACGCTGCGTTGGCTTCCTGCGCTAACACTCTCTGACCTCTCCTCCAAGCTGCTGAAGGTGACATGCACTCAGCTTCTCCCAGCAAGACAGCAGCTGAGTCACCGGCAGCCATCATCTCAACAACAAACTAGGTCTGGGAACTAACAAGGACCTCACAATATGACATAGTCACGATACATATGGTGCAGATAGATATGTGATGCAATTCTGACGATTCTACAGATGCAAAGAATTAATACAAAGATTCTTGTGAGATTCAGTGTTAGAAACATATTTCTGCTGCAGAGGGATGGACAGAGCAATAGCCAATTAGTGCAGAAAATGTAATTTTATATTTAAAATCATAATTTTAAATATGCTATACCGTACTGTAACTCGATGGACAATATCATAATATGGACTATAACTATCGTGATTTTGCTGTTCCATTCCAAAAGCATTTTTAATTAGCTTCTGTAAAATATGATCTTTCTATAATGATTTGGGTTGAACACATTTTAAGGTGAAGAAAGACGGCAAGATATTTCTGTCATAGATCTATCGATCAGTCATGAACATATAGCAGATCTAGGTTATCTAGGTTTCACAGCCAGATCTAGGGGTTTCTGATTGCTGAAGACTGCTTACTTTGCCATGCATGAGGAGGCGAATGGTGAGGGTGACATTGAGGCCCCCCTCTGGCTGGACTTTGTTTGGCTCCATACTGAGGGTGGAGGTGGGGAGAGGAGGATAGTTGTGGGTCAGGGTTTGCTCAGGAATGGAAGGAGTGTGATGGTACAGCAGCCGGCCAGTCACCTGTAGCACACAAAAGGGATATACCAAGAAAGGTTAGGTAGATTCAAAGTTTAGGTCAAGTGATTCTTTTTAGTTTGGGTGCATTTATTTTAGGTTTGGTTCCCAGGGCATGTAGTAGTAAGGGTTAAGATAACATACTCTGTAAGTCCACTACAGCCAATCGGATTTGCCATTATTAAGTTATGGATGACCAAGTGGTGCTATAATGGCAGCCAATAAAAAATACATGGCTGTGAAGAAGAACCTCAAATAACCTTTTTCATATATTTTTACATACATACACTTGAATTTAGAGTTTAAGTAAAAGTCACAATGCTCAATAAAATGTTGCTGTTCACCAAATGTCCCCAATGACCTTCATGGAGCTTGAAACATTTTGCAAAGAACAATGGGCAAAAAATTGCTGTGTCCAGATCTGGAAAGCTGCTACAGACTAATTGTCCAAATTTACTTGACTGCAGTTTCGGCCAAAGATGCCAAATATTGACTAAAGCAGAATACTAATGCAATCAATTATTGCTTGGTATTTCAAAGTAATGTGATGGTGGTGAGTTACCCCAAAAGGTCAAGCTATTGGATGTGTACTGTGGTGCATTGTTTCTGTAACACATAGTGTCACACCCTGATGTATTTCACCTGTTGTTTTGTCTCCACCCCTCCCCACCAAATGTTCTCGGTTCCCCATTAGCCCTTGTGGGGGATATTGCTATAAAATGCATTAATAACCTTGTACTTATGAAAAGATTAATGTACAATGTATAATCATGTAGTTTTATTAGAAACATATTAATGCGGAATCCACACTCACAGTAAATTACGTCTGAGACAGGACGAATTACACATACAGACAATTTCTATGTTCATCATGATATATGTGTCTTATGATGAGAGATAGTCATGAGCAGGCAATTACCTTGAGCCCAGAGAGGGACATTACTAAAGTTTACTGCCTTTGTATCCACTGTTGGGGTGTCCAGAGTGTGGCCCATGCGCTGGTCATAAAGTGTACTCTGTGATAAGAGATGACCTGAGTGTGGCCCATGAGCTTAACGTAACACTTACTTTGTGGACAATGATGGACATGACCCAAGTATGAACCATAAGGAGGATGTGAATTACTGTCACAAATTACGAGCATTCAGGGAGGTAGAAGATAAGAAGCGCACCCCACTCAGGGGGGTTGCCAACCA
>JACXGJ010002517.1:0-64531 GCA_016801105.1 Esox niger | reverse complement strand
CAAAATCTACTAAGGCATTCATGCAGAGGAACAAGTACAACGTTCTGGAATGGCCATCTCAGTCCCCAGACCTGAATATTATTGAAAATCTGTGGTGTGACTTAAAGAGAGCCGTCCATGCTCGGAAACCATCAAACCTGAATGAATTAGAGGTGTTTTGTAGAGAGGAATGGTCCAAAATACCTCCAACCAGAATCCAAACCCTCATAGGAAGCTATAGGAAGCGTTTAGAAGCTGTTATTTCTGCAAAAGGGGGATCTACTAAATATTGAGTTATTTGTATTGATTGTAGTGCCCAAATTTATGCACATGCCTAATTTTGTTCGAACAATCATTGCACACTTCCTGTAAATGGTATAAACTTCGTTTCACTTCTCAAATATCACTGTGTTTGTCTCCTATATGATATATTTAACTGATTTTGTTTATCCTAAGAACCAACGATTTATGAAGGAAAATCATCGAAATTAACAAGGTTGCCCAAACTTTTGCAGACCACTGTATTCATAAACCGACATCACTTCTTTAAAAGGGAAAGGCCAAAAGGAGTGGTTCTCTCAGTATAATGCCACTTTTTCACTAACTAATGACAAGTTGCACCTCTACCTTGCAGATGAGCCAGGATGAGGACAGATGAGATAACCAGGCCAGTGGAGCACTTAGAACCTCATTGGGCAGGGGCAACTGGTAGGAAAGAGGATGGTTTTGGTGACCAAGACCAGGAAAACCCATTGCCACTGTAATTGAGCACTGGCAATAACTAAAGTCAAGAACAATGTGCAAGTTAACCATATGCATTGTGCTCTACTTATATTGTGTTTATGACGTCCGGACAAAAATTATGTTAACATATGACAACTTAATTAATTAATTTGATTTTGTTCCTCATTGTGATGATGACAAACAAAACATATCTAATAACCTAAGACTGGTTGGACATCTTAATCGTCCCCTTGAAGTGCCTTAGGATTTGGGCTTAGCCCCGAGTGTTTTCAATTCCTAGATATACTCCTGGCACCACCATCTTTGTCTGTAAATAGAAAGTGCATGCGCATCGGTTGGGGGTGGGAGAGTTGTGTTTTGCTTGAGCTGGTGCAGTGTGATCGATGGCTTGTTGTGGCTAAACTGCCAGGGCTGGATTTTTGACCCAGCATGCCCCTTGCTGGAAAATTGCCAATTCCTGACTGTAACATAGTTATTCTAACATGTTTACTAATTTCACACCACTCGAGACAATTGTATTATCCATCGACTCAGTAACCCATCGAACAGAACCAGATGAATTGTAACTTTGTATCAACCTGGAAAAAGTGTTCCGTGCATAATGCATGATGCTGTCAAAGTCATACACTTCCCCAAGAGAGTCCACCTCCCCTGGCTCCATCTTCAGGAAGTTGTACTCTTGTCCTATGACAAATGGGAAGAATACATATTGGACCCGTAAGTAAAAAATCTGCTTAAAATCAAATATGTGACAAAATAAACACTTACACAGGCAGACAGAGATGTACCTGGCTGGATGTTGTCTCTGATAATACTGACATGCTCATCACGGTCAGGACGTGTATGTTCGTGCCAGAAGCCGATCACATGGCCAAGCTCATGCACAACAATGCCAAACTTGTCACAGTTCTTTCCTATTGAGATGGCCTGGGGACCTCCACCCCTCCTGCCCACATAAGAACAGCACCTGCAGAGGGAGACAGTCATTCAGGGGGACACATGCTTAGAAGACACAGAGGGCTTTCCCCACAGGATTAGGGTTGATTCATATTGATTTTTGACTCTTTCAGACTTTTATGACAGTTACATAAAATAAAACTGAAAAACCCATTCTCACCGATTTCAACTTCAATTTTTTTTTGCAGTTTACAGATTCACAGTGCATGTATGGAAAGACATGTGAAGACAATGACAGAGACACACGCAGCAGACAAACCCAAATGCAGGACACTGCAGGACGCTGCTAATTTAAAATCAAATCAAAACTTTTCCGAATCTTTAGATTTTTTAAATCCTATTTAGTAGAGGGATGTGAAAGGCTCAGGGCTGATGTAAAGACTGACACCAGGATTCCAAAAAGCATGTGGTTCCATGGACAAAATCTGTGCCTGCTTGTTCCCAGTGTTTAGCAGAACTATTAGCAAAGAATATGAGACAAAGAAGAACAACTGGTCCAACAGTGCACAGTATGAAAGAAGGATTTTATGAAAACATTTGGGAGCAATTGGAAGCATACATTATAAAGCTTCTGCTCATTGAATGAACCACCACGTCTGAAACCACAGGAGCAAAAGACAAAGGCTAAAATGACAGTGCCTTGCATTCCTCTGTACAGGAAAATCATATATCTGTCACAAGGAGAACTCTAAAGTAACTGCTGATGCTCTACTGTGACGGAAATGTAGGGAGGTTCAAGAGCTGTAAATAATGTATTAAACCATTCACTCACCCACGTGCTATGAAGAACAGTATGTGGAAACAAGATAAAACGTTATATCTAGAAAGCCATTCACTTACCCACACGGTCGATAGGTGAAGACTATGTAGCTCTCCTCTGTTGTCCTCTCAATGAAGGTCACACATGTGTGCTTCTCCCAGTGACGCATGGCCTGACGGAATATTGCTCGCTGGCTGCCTAAAAGGGAGGTTGGTCCTTCAAGTGCCCTAATCAAGGACTGCTCTGAGTGTCTCAGTGGACTGAATGACTGTTTCTAGAACATTAGTAGACAGCTTATAGGATTGGACAATCAAAGGCAAACATTCCATCTTCTCTAATGTGCCACAAAGTTAATGTGAATTAAGAGCTATATGGATCAATGGAGCGATTCTATCAACGAACAAAGCATCTGGGAAATGTAAGGTGCGTGTTTCACCCAGTCAGATCTCACCACTGAAATTCCCACTGATCACATATGGAATGACCCCATCTGGCCACACCCGCTCTGGTCTGGAGGTAGCAGCCCTCCTCCTGCGAGGCGAAACGCGGCTGTGTGGCGACGTGTCAGTCCTGCTGCTCTCACTGGACCCTGAACCATTCACTGGGACAGACACAGACAGATATGGGACCTATGCAGGGGCGAGGCCATTCAATCGATTTTATCTTGGTTCTTTCAGAGATCTAATGTAATACCTTGTCTCATTTATACTCTTATGTTCAATTGATATGGAAGTGTGAAATATATCCCATCTTGGATTTGCCATGTCCAGTTGTGTTGTACCTTCTGAACCTGTGTGATTGAAGGTCTGGATGGTCTTATGAATAGGATCTAGAATACGGTCCACCTTAAACAAACGCAGGTCCTCCTCATCTAGAGCAATGTCTCCAAGGAAGGCAGCTGGAAGAGACAGAGAAACATCACCTTTAGCTCGGTGAAAGACCTGCCACTGTTATTTTCAATTAAAAAAAAGATTCAATATACCCTCAGCAAGCAAAGCAGTTTGCAAAACTAGAGGTACTTAATAAATCATAAAGACTGAAAGAGAAAGTGAAAAGAGAAATCAAATGTCTGCTAAGCCTTGAATTCATTTGTACTGAAATACATAGGTTTATAATGTATTTGGGAATAGCTGTAATAATATAGCGTGTCTGGTATATTGGCCCCGTAAATAAACCCAAATTGAATTCAGAAGTATGACATTTTTCTAGTGTATACAAGGGGGTTGAGGGGAAAAAAGGTTATAAACCTCTGGAGCATTGTATGAGCAGAGCAAACACCTCCTTCACCCTGAAGGACCAAAACACACAACTCCTGATCACCATTATGACCAGAACACACAACTCCTGAACAATGTATGACAAAAACATACAACTCCTGAACAATGTATGACAAAAGCAAAAAACACCTGAATACTGTGTGACCAGAACAAACAACTCCTGAACACTGTATGACAAAAACATACAACTCCTGAACAATGTATGACAAAAACATACAACTCCTGAACAATGTATGACAAAAGCAAAAAACACCTGAATACTGTGTGACCAGAACAAACAACTCCTGAACACTGTATGACAAAAACATACAACTCCTGAACAATGTATGACAAAAACAAAAAACACCTGAATACTGTGTGACCAGAACAAACAACCCCTCAGCACTGTATGACCAGAACAGGCACCCCTGAACAATATGACCAGAACATACAACTGAGACCAGATCACACACCTGCAGCAAAGGAACACTGCCCAATGTTAGTTCTCCATACTCATTTGAAGGCTGGATGTTTTGTTTTGTCTTTTATTTCAACATTTAAGAATCATATCATACTGTAGCAAAATATGAAAAACATGAAAGACTGATTAAACTTTTCAAAATCCTACCTAAACAAGTACCTTTAGTACTGGGTGGAAATAGTCAATGATAAAATCAAACAACATAGTTATTTTTCTTCAATAACCTATTTTCCTTCTATAACCTAAATCACAGATCAGTCCTGTGATTTCACACAATCATATTGCGTTATACAGTTATCAGTCAAAATGAATATCCCCACAGACCGTGACAAATATTTAGCCACCAGAAAAGCTAAAAGTGGCTGGAATACCATTAAGTGATCAACACCATTCTTCCATGATGAATCCTATCATAGTCTTTTTGTTGATAGTGGTGGAAATCGCTGTCTAGGGTGTGTAGAATCTAGCATTGGTTCTCATTGTGCTAAGATGTGGGGACTTAGAACGACATGGCTTGGTGAAACCTCTGAAAGTTAAGCAATCAGTAACTGAATGTTCAGCCAAACGTAAAGCAACAATTACCCCCTTTTCAAAGTCACAGTGATAGTTCTTCTAGCTTCTGAAACCAAAACAATAGAGTTGAGCCAGGATTATGTTTTAATCCATTACTCTTAGCATGATGACTGTAACCTCCACATCTGTGCAGAAGAACCAGCTTTCAATATCCATTATATCCCTTATTTAACTGTTCATCCAATCCTTTGTTTTAGACTTTTATTTTAACGTGGGCCAACCAAGCATGATCTCTTTCAACCAGACACTGTAATTTTCTCCAAATCAGTCCCTGATTGTTCTTTTCCTTTTACATCCTTCAGGATAAGTGGCATCTGTGCTTTGGTTCCTCATTCAGACACTTGCACACGGGTGACACAAGCAAGCAAGGGAATAGTACCATATGGAGAAGGGAACTACTAAACCCTGGGTGTAAATTACTTAAATGCTATGACCTGGCTGTCACTGTCTTTTAAGAAAATTAAATCATGCAAAGAGGAACTATAAACAACTGTCAGAGCTGAGCTACAATATAAAGGGATTACCAGGTATTTGACAGTAGCTATCTGCCAGCTCATAGCAAATTATGTTCTATATTTCCAATATTACAGTTGTTGTGATATACATGTGACTTAAAGCATGCACAATAATAGCACATATTAAAATACTGTTAAAGTACTGTATAAAAAAGAATAGTACATTCTATCAAATAAATAAAATGTTTGTATTTTTAGGAGTTTGTATTTTGGTATTTTTCTGTAGTTACATACTGTAGGATTGGTGCAAGCATGTTGGCTACCCTCTAAAGAGTTTACACATTGCAACACATTAAGATTCTGTATTTTATATCACCTTCACTACCACAGGATTTAACAATTGCTTCATTTCTTAGAGTGAGTACATGGCAAAAAACATAGCAGAACGCTCCACCACTTAAGAACTGGATCCAGTGTCCCTGGCATAAAACAATCTGGAATGGTAGTATGGCTCAAGGAGACTCCAAACAACATCATTCTGAAAATAATGAAATAAAACAAGAATTGAACTGCCATTGGAAAGATCGCTTGAAATCAAATGTTTCATACACAGTATGTAATACACTTTAAAGTGACCATATCTCACCAAAAATAATATACTTCAATAAAAATCTACACAGATCCTATTGGAAATGTCATAATAATTTTGCACTCAGAAACTCACACATTTGACAGCACATTTGAAGGAGTAGAAAGTATGTTTAAAATGTTACAATTTGTGCATAGTCATCAACAATCTTTGAAAGTGTAAAAGTGTAGTGTAGTAGTGTACAAAAACATACCACCCAATTGGTAGAGATGTGTCACTCACGGGTGCAACAAATTTGCCCACTCCTCAAAATATTTCAATGAACTAGAAACAACAATCCCCCCATTAATGCCCCATTAAAATTAAGAGACCAATGCAAATTGAACGCTTCTGTTCCTCACTTAAAACCCTTTTCAACTTTTTTGGAAAGGAAATAAAAAGGTGCATTTGTCTCTTAATTTTTTCCGGAGCTGTATGTCAATGTCAACCACTTCTTTCTGCAAAGTGAAGCAACTTGTTACATATTGTCCAGTCCACCATTTCTATTGAACGACTCTAAAACTCATACAGCATTCCAGACTCGTTAAAACTAGCTGGGGTACAGTATTTTACAACACAAAGAATGCATGTAACTGTTTAGAAGTTCGATCCATTCATCCAATCTCGTGTTGAATTTGTCAGTACACCCCCACTCTACATAAACAATTACGTTTTCATAGCCTTATCCAGACCTACATAACATACTACGTGTACAGTCGCATTAAATGTATTTCATGTCATTTCAAGCATTACGTGATAGAGAACGTTGAATTGAGGCAAGCACAAATTTGTTATTGATGCATCCATACCCAAAGTCTATTCACTTCAGGCTGTATTTGACAGCCTTCGGTAAATTCTAAACAACACCCCGCGAAACCCCCGCTGTATTTAACTGTGGCTTGCAGTGCACACCACACGACGTGGTTGGGCTTGGCCTTGAGTTTATAGAGCCGTTTCAAAAGTATTGTAATCTAACATCATGGGTTCAATTACTAGTACTAACATACTAGTTACACGCTCCTGCAATACCATGGATTAATGCCGTATATCTGTTTGGATGAGCATGTCGGCTCGAAATCACCTCGAGCAGGGTGAAACTACCTGTCCAACTGGAATACAGCTGTCCAAGCTGTACTAATTTACCCCATATAATATGAAATATATTAACATTACCAGCTTTGCACGGGTCCTTGTAATTGATTACTTCTGGAGCAACTGGGTCTATGAAGTAGTGGCTTGTTCCCACCAAATCCAAATCAACCGCCAGTAAAACGCGCAGACCTGATAGTAGTAACAAAAAGCGCTGAAAATAAGTCATATTTTTCTGTTTACAAAAGCAGAATTTAGAAAAAGTAAAATGAGTGGGAAATAAATCAACAAGTAAAAAGCGGGTTTATAGAGGGAGGATTTAGGGAAACGCAATCTTTTTGGAGGACGGCTTTTTAAACACGCTGCTGCCTCTCCACAATGTCTTTATTCTGGGGCAGTGATTCGCTAACAACCCGGGCGCCGGGCCAACATCCCATAGAAAAGCTTACAAACTTAACACTGGAGGTCGTAGCACAAACAGCACCCTGGTCCCCAACACAGGTCTATTCAGGCTTTTGTCAGTCATTGCATATGTTTTGTGTGTAATCTTGTTGTAAGCCTACTTGTAAAATATAGGCCTACTTGTAAAATGACTGTTCTTACTGTCTGAACATGTTGGTGTATTAATGGTCATAAGGCAAACGGTCAGTATTAGCCATTCAATGTAAGGGGTCATGTTTTAGGATTTTGATAGGGTGTTAGGGTTAAGTTGTTAAGAGTTCAGTGTTTCAACATGATCCAATGCACTGAGTAAACTCAGTAATGTAATTGCCCCATTGATTTTACTCAAATTTCCAGCAGGAATGCATGGAACATTTTTCCAGATAACCTAGGATTTTGTGAGAGTGGTCACTATATTACCATTAGTCAATATCTATTAGCCTGTGTCCTTTTTGATTAAATGTGTTCTAAATATTGACCCTTTTCAATGCCAGTGTAAATGGGACAAACATCCCCCGAAAAGGTTTTTGTCACACCTAGTTGCATCATATAGCGCCTATTAAAATAAATCTTCATTTATTATAAAAACATTTTTTAAATCACCTTGAAAGGTCAATCAGCAGTTGCTACAATTAAAAAAGATTTTCCCTGAAACCATTTGTCAGTAAAAAGTTTGGAGGGATGGGGCTGAATAAATGTAACCGACCATTGAAGTTATAACTCTAAATATTTTTATAACAACTGTACTACATCATAGATCATCTCCTCTCTAAAGATGAGGGCAGGCACACATTGCAACATCCAAATACAAAGCGTTACAGTACGCTTGCAGTAACAACTGAGTTTGTTCTAAGAACTGTGACTTTAATTTATACATTTATTTTTACTCAGTTTAACTCTTACAGTCTGGATGATTAGGTGGTCATGGTGGTATGAGGGTCAGAGTGAACCACACCTAGTCTTACAGGAATAAAGGTTCTTTAGTTACCTCAGAGTGAGTATACATTTTTAACACTGCCTTTGGGAATTTGGATATTCTTTGTACAGAGGAGAGTGCCTCCTTCTGGTTCTTCAACATCACTAGGACCTGATCTCCCCCCAAGGACCTACCAGAGGGGTTTAGCAGCCAATCCTTTAGAAGTAACATTGTCCAGGGAAGGCTAACTCACGGCTCAGAGACAGGTTGATATTTATTCGCGGGGAGGGTGTTTTTGTTATGGGGAGTGATGTCTATTTTTGGGGAGGGCAGAGTTTCAAAGCAGTTTTGCAGGTTTTCTTAAAATAATAGTTTCCTTCTTTCCCTGTCTTGTTTTATGGTACTTTAGAAGTTCAGGTAGAATTATGTCATGTACAAAAAACATGCCTTTCTAACAAGTAGAACAGGAATCTCGCCTACTCTATTCTTGGAAATTCTATCGGAAACATTTTGAAAAAAGAAAGAAGAAAGTTGTACCACAGACTTGTTGAGCTGTGGGTTTAGGACCAGTTATACCTTTGGACCTCCCTCTGAAAAATATTTTGTCACCCCCTACTTGAGACGAGACAGAAGCACAAACACAACTAATTAAATCGTGTATATTGTATTAATAAAAACATATTTGTAAAAACTCTATCAACATGCAATTGAAAGTTGAAGCACCAGTATGACAACATCATTTTATTGATTGTGGATCATCTCTGACCAATCAGTTTCATTAAAGCCAATGATGAATTTTCAAAAGATTGCATTACTCACTGGGTCCTGGCTTTGGCAAAACCCTCTGCTTTCATGAACTAATCATGAACTAATTCCATCTGTCATTGAGGTGTTTGTCAGGGACAGGCCTAACGGTATAAGAAGAAACTAGCATCCATGGCTGTGACATACCACTTGGACAAATCAAAGTGCTACATCTGAGCATTAAATGAACATTCAAAACTTGATCCATCATCATTCTGTCCTCTTCCCCATAGAGTCACCAGCATTACCTTAGCCATGGCCTGCAGCAGCCGTCACCAGCAGGGGGCTTGCCCAGCCCTTACCCATGACCAGGAGCTGGCTCCACCAGCAGGGGGAACATCTGATATGGTTCCATCATTTTCTTAAATCTTTTTGTTTAGTGGAGAATATAAAGTATACATTATAACAGTTACACAGGGAATTATTGTAGTTCATTGATATATCTATGGATACTGCAAATCTCTATGACCCACCTCTATATCTATGTCTTTATTATATTTGATGGCTGCAGGAGCAGCACTCGTCAAATTGCTGAATTGACCTGTTTGTGTAGATACAGTATTTTGATTTGCCAATGTGACAGAGCAAAACCAGTCCACTAATCTAAAACGTAGAGAAATCATCTGTAAAAAGAGATTGGTTGACATTCAGCCTTCTAAGTTTACACAGGAATTACAGTCAGAATTGTCATTTTGACAATGCTATGCCGCAAGGGCCATAAATAATTTGTGAGAGGTCATGTGCAAAAATAAATCATGGGCCCCCTCCCCTAATATCACCACAGATTTTCCGCACCAGAGATGCTTAATCTAAATGTATCACATACTCTACTGCAATTCATCCTGGTAACTGACACATAAGCTATTTCTTGGTAATGACAGTAGCATACAGTTAATGTAAATGCATACAGCGCATAGACCGCAAAATCTTTATCAGGAACACCCAACAGAAACACAGCAGCCAATCACAGGGGAGCATAGACATGCTGATGACATGCAATGATACAGAGCAAAGCACGATTTGAGACACATTTTGACATTAGCTGGTCCAGAGGTATACAGAAAAAACAAAAGCAAATAAAAAATCAGAAAGAGTTGTCAAACTGTCAATATTGTTCATCTATTTGAATAGGTGTCCAATCTGCTTTTGCTGTGTATCCAGGAGAATGTGTATTTATTTAACGATATTATTTGTCATATTTATTCTAAGCCTTTTTCTGAATAAATGTGAATTTATTGTGAAATGTGAAATATTTAAACTACAAGCATCACCAGAAACAAAATGTAGATTTATTTTATACACAGGTTCAGAAATGAAATAACATCTGTATCTGCCAATTGTTTTATTTGAGTATCGGGTTTTACTATTGGTGCCTCCCTCTAAACAGCTGCAATGGACTCCAAATTCAATTTGTAGCAAACGATAATGAGGCAACAAATGTCAGTTTCAGCCAACAGGCCCCTGAAGATGTCAGTTAATGCAGGTTTCTGTGCACCTGGGGCTGTTGTGTATCCAGTCAGGCATAACTTAACAACGATTTCTATTGCTAGTCCCTAAAATTGTAGCAATTTAACCCTTGTGTTATGTTAACCTTTTGGTTACACTCATTATGGCTCTCACACCACATGCTGTTTGTCTCTCACATGACATGCTGGTCTTGTGTCAAACTGAACTACTCTAGAGAATATTCTGTATGAATTATATGGGCCCTCCTATCCACCACAACACAAAGCCTTTCCCACGAGAAAAGTTCTGTTCCAGTAACAACAAAGATAATAATAGCTTGTGTTTGTGAAAGATGAGGGGTGATTTAACTTTAAGTTTATATAGATCACATCCCCCGTCATTATGTAAATAATAATACCTGCACAAAAATATTTATTTCCAGCACTCTTTATACCCTGCTCATTGCACTGCTGTCTCACCAGTCTTACTATGTTGTTGTTTGGTTTATTATGTGTATTTATGTGTATTGTATATTGCTGTCGGTGACTCTCATTGAGTGTCCTTAAGTAAGACTGAGTAAGCCTGTATAATCCAGAGTCAAATTCCTCATATGTGTACACACACCTGGTGAATACAGCTGATTCTGATGACATGGCAAAATAGGGTGATATCCTTCATTCTTCAAGATACTTTTTACCCAGTACAAATCTACCACCAACAAAGCAAACCCAAACCATCACATTGCCTCCACCATGCTTGACAGATGGCAGAAATCACTCCTCAAGCATCCTTTTGTTTGGTCTGCATCTCATTAATGTTTATTTTGGTGATCTGAACCTCAAAATTAGGTATGTCTGTCCATAACACATTTTCCCAATCTTTCTCGGCCCAGTTTCTGTGTTCCTTTGCCCATCTTTTGTAAACAAAAACATTTCTAAGTGACGCCAAACTCTTGAATGGTAGTGCACATATATAGATATCATTTATTTCCCTCAGCCTCTTTTGGGCCTGATTTCAGTCCAATCATGTGGACGGCAGTGAAAAATCAGTGAAGACACAGTGACTAGTGAAAGGTTACCTTCTCCTCTAAATCTCTTCACATTAAAATGAAATCCAAACCTCGAGTGACTCAGGGGTCTTAGTCAGTTCTTTGAAGTGAAGCTGCATCATTGCGTCCAGGTGTTGATGTTCCGATTGTAGCATACTGACAGTGCCCGAGGGGTTAGTACAGGATGGCCCATATTTGAGCTGCCTTCTTGTCACACTCTAGCATCTCCTTAGCTCCTTGTCATATGCTGGGTGCCTGCGAGCTAAATTTGTTCAACATCCTAATACTCCAAAAGGGATTACATTCAATGTTTTGCTACCCATAAACCTACACATATTCATTTCAAGGAAGTTGAAGAAAAATATCCAAATAAAAATGAAACACAAAATGGAAAGATGTCTTGACCGCGTATCTAGAGTGAAGGGGAGAGGGCCTAGAACAATGCCCTTGGGGACACCAGTAGTTAGAACCCTTGGTGCAGACACCCATCCTCTCCACGTCACCTGAAGATGTAACTTGACAGGTAGGATACAATCCAAGCGTGTGAAGAGCGTCAAGCGCCCAGCACTGACAGGGTGGAAGGAAAAGATGACTGACAGAAAAGCAGGGCATAGATATGCTTGTCATAACTAAAATGAAGAAGCTAAGACCCAATGGCAACAGGAAAACCAGCCTCAGTCATCTGAGAACCCTAAGATTTGTTCAGGGTTAGGATAATTTGAATTAAAAAATATATATTAAAATCTGTAATAGCTTTTTGATGTAGTTGTAAGGAATATTGCTCTCAGGATTGAAAACACAATCAGTACATTCTCTTTGTTTGTTTGTTATTTGAGAAATGTTGTCTTAATCAGCTTTAACTTGAAAAAGTCCCTTTCACTTTCCTAAGAAATGTAGTGACATGATCCTTCTTAAAAAGTGAGTGCCGATAATCCCTAGCATGAACATACACAGCCCTGATTGGCTGATCGCCTAGTCAGTGGCGATCAGTACCTTTAGGCAAGATAGGCAGCTGCCTATGGCCGCAAAACACTTAGGGCCCTGTGAAAATTCAAACTGAAATACAATTTGAAAATATATAAGAATTAATATTTTGTACTTATTTTTTTGTCTTAAGATCTGGTTGTGTTGCTCAAAATGATAAAATGACATCATGCACATACAGCTCTGGAAGAAAATAAAAGACCACTGCACCCTTTCCTTTGCAAAAAAGTTGACAAGGAAGGTTTTAAGTGAGGAACATAAGCATTCAGTTTGCAGTGGTCTCTTAATTTTAACCCTTCAAATAAATGTTAAGCTATCACGTGATAAACGTTGATACAGTCACATAAAGCGTTTCCCCTGACCTGGACCATTACAAACAAATTGATTCAATTACATCATGTCATCCTTAAACATTCATGTTTGAAAAATGTAAATGTAGATTATGATGGTGAAAATGACAGTGCTACTGATCACAAATTAGCAACGTTGACATCTTGGCTTCAGACACAGCTCTGACTGTGTACTGAAACCACAGATAACCCCTGTAATAATCCCTGTAAAGCAATCCAGTTACTCTGACCCTAACATCCACCTGTTTATTGTCTACTACTCATTATTATTCTGTCATCCTGTAATTCAGTGCTGTTCATACTGTATATATATATATATATACTGTATATATCATATCTTCATACCTCATGTACATAACACCTGCACAAAATATACTTATTTATTCATTCTAGCATTGTTTGCACTTTGCTCAATTACACTATACATACAGCTCTTGAAAAAAGTAAGAGACCACTCCAAATGTTTCTTGAATCAGCATCTCTACATGTATGGCAGCAATTCCATTCCAGTGTCTGTTGAATTCCAACACACCTCATTTTACTTAATGAGGTACATATTAGGTGATAACCTGAACCAAATCTAATTCAACAAGGGAAAGTACAAAAATCACTGCTGCGGTCATCACTATCCTCTTGCAATAGGACCAGCTGGATGGCAAAAAACAGTTCAAGCGGTACCTCAAAGTAAATTTGAATAAGAAATAACTGTTCAGCATGACAAAAGAGTTGAAATGAAAAGATTTGAGTCAGAATAAGAAGGGTTTAATTCTGGCTTTACTGGCAGAGAGATACAGTGAGCATCAGGTTGCTTCCATCCTGAAAATTTCAAAGATGGCGGGTCATAAGAACAAGGTCAAGCAACAGACATTAGAGACAACATAGCTACAGGCTGGCAGAGGGTGAAAACGACAGACCGAGATGACAGCCAAGTAATTCGATTGTCACTCAAAAACCATAGGATGACATCATGTGACCTACAAAAAGAATGGCAAACTGCATCTGGGGTGAAGTGCATGGTGAGGACGGTTCGAAGCAGGCTCCTAGGGGAAGGGCTGAAGTCATGCAAAACTAGAAAAAAGACCTTCATCAATGAGAAGCAAAGAAGAGCCAGGCTGAAGTTTACAAAAGACCATAAGGATTGGACCTTAGAGGAATGGAATAAGTTCATCTTCTCTGAAAAGTCAAATTTTCAGCTTTGCCCAACACCTCATTGCCAGATGGTTAGACATAGACCTGGAGAGGTCAAGCCTGTGTCACACACCCGCTGTGAAATTTGGTGGAAGATTGGTGATGATCTGGGGATGCTTCAGCAAGGCTGGAATCGGGCTGATTTGTCTTTGTGAAGGACACATAAATCAAGCCAAGTTCAAGGTTATCTTGGAAGAACACCTAATTCCTTCTGCTCTGACAATGTCCCCCAACTCTGAGAATTGGTTATTCCAGAAGGACAATGCTCCATGCCACATAGCCAGGTCAATCAAGGTGTGGATGGAGGACCATCAGATCAAGACCCTGTCATGGCCAGCCCAATCTTCAGACCTGAACCCCATTGAAAACCACTGGAATTTGATCAAGAGGAAGACAAATGGTCACAAGCCACCAAACAAAGCGGAGCTACTTGAATTTTTGTGTCAGGAGTGGCACAAAATATATACATATACATAAATATCACACCCACATTCATTATATACGTAATAATACCTGCACAAAAATATTTACTCCAGCATCTTTTGCACCCTGCTCATTGCACCATTGTTTCACCTGTCTTACTATGTTGTTGTTTTGGTTAAAAGTGTGTATTTATGTGCACTGTATACGTCAGTCGGTAACTTTTGCTAAGTGTCCTTTGTTTAAGTTTTTTAAAAGCACATTGTGAGCTTGTATAATCCACAGTCAAATTCCTCGTATGTGTACCCACAGCTGACAAATAAAGCTGATTCTGAATCTGAAAATGTCTGTTCCAGGTATATGTGGCCCTCTCAGCTGACAGATATGGAAAGGTCCAGGACAGTGGGGAAAGGAAGACATATGAAGGCACTTGATCATGATTAAGAAACTGTACACATTAACAAAATGTCTGAATGCTTCAGTTTAGTTGTAGTTTATTAGTATGTACCCTTCAGATATTTATTTTGAAACTAATTCATTAGCTCTACTTGATGGGGCAGCAATGCAAGAGTCTTTGGAAGTGGCAGTTCCATTCATCATTATAGAAAGCAGGTATGTTCAAAATGTTTGCTTTGATAAAGACAATAAGGTAAAAAATATGTTGGGACCTCAACCAGTCTCTGCATGGGAGCCACCAAATCTCTAAAACCACAACTGTGTCTAATGCCCAAAACTGTACCTTCATGAACAGTGAAACTTCACTTTCATCAAAGAGTCCTCCATTTGCTGCAATTACAGACTTGTAGACCTTTGCCATTCCACTTGTCAATTTGTTGCAGTAATCTGAATAGATTTCACTCCATAATAACAAATATGGTCAAGCTGCTCCCATAGCAACTCACTAGGGTTGAAATCCAGTGATTGTGCTGGCCACTCCATTATAGACAGAATACCAGCTGACTGCTTCTTCCCTAAATCATTATTGTATAGTTTAGAGCTGTGCTTTGGTTAATTGTCCTGTTAGAGGAAACTGACTACACTCAAAAGCTAGCCACAGGGTATGGCATGGCGTTGCAAAATGGAGTGATAGCCTTCTTTCTTCAAAATCCCTTATGCCCTCTACAAATCTCCTTCTTTACCACCAGCAAAGCACCCACAGACCATCACATTGCCTCCACCATGCTTGACAGATGGCATCAAGCACTCCTTCAGCATCTTTTCATTTGGGCTGCGTCAGAAGAATGTTCTTTTTGTGATCCGAACACCTCAAACTTTAATCGGTCCATAACACTTTTTTCCAAACTTTCTCTGTCCAGTGTCTGTTTTGCTTTGCCCATCTTAATATTTTATTTTTATTGGTCAGTCTGAATTATGTATTTTTCTTTGCAACGAACTAGAAGGCCAGCCACTTTTGACATTGCAGGTACTATGAATGAAGCTGCCAGTTGAGGACCTGGGAGACAACTGTTTTTCAAACCTCACACACTAATGTATTTGTCATCTTGCTCAGTTGTACACTGGGGCCTCCCACTCCTTCTATTCTGGTTATAGACAGTTTGTGATGATCTATGAAAGAAGTAGTACAAAGTGTGGTAAGAGATCTTAAGTTTCTTGGCAATTTCGCGCATGGAACAGCGTTAATTTCTTAGAAGAAGAATAGACTAACAAGTTTCAGAAGACTGTTCTTTGTATCTGTCCATTTTGAGCTTGTAATCAAACCCATAATTGCTAATGTTCCAGATACTCAACTAGTCTAAAGAAGGACAGTTTTATTGCTTCTTTAATCAGCGTAACCGTTTTCAGCTGTGCTAATGCACTTGCAAAATAGTTTTCTAATGATCAATTGGCCTTTTAAAATGATGAACCAGGATTTGCAAACCCAATGCGCAATTGGAAAACAGGACTGATTTTTGCTTATAATGGGCCTCTATATGCATATGTAGATATTCCGTTGATAATCAGCCATTTCCAGCTACAATAGTCATTTACAATAATGACAGTGTTTACACTGTATTTCTGTTGTATACAACTGTATCTGTAGTGTACATGCACAGAATGATTCTTTCTAGAGTGCTACTTGGTGTCACAATTTGCGCATTGGTAATGAAATGTAGACCAGAATGTAATTTATTACCATCAAACAATTAAGTTAAAGTTATTTACACAGAGTTTTACATACCAAGCAGATATCAGTCAAAACCAAAATATAGTCCAATCTAATTTAAAAGGCACATCTTAAGTGCAGGCAGAGAAGTGTCGTTATGGATACAGGAAAACTAAAATATTTGAAGATTGTTCTTGCTATTCAATGGAGAACTCTAGACTCCCTCCATAGCAACAAAACTATCTTATTTCAACTTGGTCAACAAAGTGAAACAGGACTGGTACACCTTTACATTTATACAATTAACACATCTCCAAAGACAGACATTTGTTTCTTGTTTCTCTTTAAGACCTGCAGACATAACCACACATGATATGTACAACAAAATGAAACATATTGGAGAATTTGTCCTGTTATGAGACACAAAAACTTTCAACCCTACAGTTCAATTTACACCATAACCTTTATTTTACTACATTCTCGGTTTATCTAAATCACACCTGACACCAAAGACATAATTGAGTAATACTGCAGAAGTGTCTAAAGTAGGCCATTAGCTCAGGTGTCCATCTGGTGTAGTATAATGTGCAGCAGAAATGGTCATTTATGCATTTAATTAAAAGAGTGTGCATGGTCAGCATTTTTGCACGGATTGATTAAATATATTTTGTTTTTGGTGGTTTGTGCTTTGATGGGAGATTTTGGTAAGATTTTTCTAGCCATGGCTCCTTGAGCCATACCCACTTAGCAAATGACCTTGAAAATAAGTTGGAAAGACATATTTCTGGTTAAAAAGACATTGAATATACTTTGAAAACATTTAATATACATTAAAAAGATTAATTCAAATGATTTTGCTCAGTGGGATTTTTCTTTTGAGTTATTCTGTGCTCGCATACTTTACATTTTTCACTAATGAAAAAAAGAGGAGAGAAGAGGGGGGAGGGGTAATAATCCCCCGGGACAAAGGGAGGTGTGAGGTCGTCCAATCACACTTCATTAATTAAATAACAACCAAAGAATGATGTGGTTAACCAAAATCCCCTGTCACAACCAAAAAAAAACAATTTAAAGCAATCCATCCAAATCCATGCACAATTTTTTTACCATGCAAATATTTTCCAGTAAACTAACCTTAATATCCTGCATCCTGCAGCCAGCTTGGAAGAGATATTGCAGGGCTTGTAGGAGACACTTTCCACAATGATTTAAATACCCCAATAATTGGCATAAAAATTGACTGTGATAACTTTTCCATATAATTCCTCCAAACGGCTATTAGGTCTCAGTTTGTCTGAGCATGAGCAAGATTTCCTATCCGCAGCCTCTACAATACTTGTTTGCTTGATACCTCTTTGGTCTTTTCTGACGAATAGCGCTTGATAAATATTAATAGACCAAAGTCAAATCACTGTCTGAATCATTAACTTGTGATCTGACACACAAGTGTTCTCC
The DNA here is from genome assembly GCA_016801105.1 of Esox niger. Lineage (NCBI taxonomy): Eukaryota > Metazoa > Chordata > Actinopteri > Esociformes > Esocidae > Esox > Esox niger. The sequence goes on along the minus strand of JACXGJ010002517.1, from coordinate 46,453 downwards.
TTCACATTAGAATTCTTCATATTATAATGCCAGATGTCCATGCATTCCAAACCTTGCATGCCAGTTTCATAGGGATGTGCATTCAGATCTTCTGGTATACTCTTTCTAGGTAGTTGTAGAGCCTTTTTCAATTGTGTACACTGATCAAATTATATACAATAGCAGATGGTGATAACAAATTATAGTATCATTGACGATACCTCAAACTGTTGTGTAACTGTTAAGTTTGGCAAAGCCAGCTTTGTGCACAATCACATTAAAATCTTATAATAAATAAGATGTTGCCGTTTGTCTTACAGTAATGTACATTATACAATATTTTGTTCTGTTAAGTTGAATTATGTTGTTATGTTATCTGGAAAACATTAATTCAGATTTGATTTAACTTAATTAAATAAAGCCCTATTGACTACAAAAGCAGTGTGTTCTCTGGAGAGCAAATGACCAAAGGAGAAACTACAAAGTAAAGAATCCCGCAAATACAGTCCCCTCCAAAAGTATTAGAACGGCAAGGCAAATTCATTTGTTTTTGTTGTTCACTGAAAACATTTGGGTTTAAGATCAAAAGATGAGTATGAGACAAGAGTTCAGAATTTCAGCTTTCATTTCCTGGTATTAACATCTAGATGTGTTAAACAACCCAGGACATACCACCCTTTGTTTGAACCCACCCATTTTTCAAGTGGGCAAAATTATTGGAATATGTGACTGACAGATGTTTCTTGTTGCCCAGGTGTTGCTTTTTAGGTTATTTCTTCAAATATTAAATAGCTTTGCATGACTAGTCTAAGTTTCCATCCTTGGTTTAAACCTATAAAGACTGTATTTCTTGTTAAAGGTGATAAACCAACATGAAGACCAGAGAGCTGTCTATGGGAGAAAAACAAGCAATTTTCAAGCTGAGAATAGAAGGAAAATCGACCAGAGCAATTGGACAAACATTAGGCATAGCAAGCACAACAATTTGGATTGTCCTGAAAAAGAAAGAAACAACTGGTGTACTGAGCAACAGATGTCGAACAGGTCTACCCAAGAAAACAACAGTAGTTGATGACAAAAATATTATGAGAACTGTGAAGAAACCCCCCAAAACATCAGTAAGTGACATCACCAACAACCTCCACTGTGCAGGGATGAATGTATCACAATCCACTGTTCGAAGAAGACTCAGAGAAAAGAAATATAGAGGCCACACCACAAGAGGCAAACCACTCATCAGCAGTAAGAATCAGAAGGCCAGATTGAAATTTGCAAAGAAGTACAGAGATGAGACGCAAAAGTTTTGGAACACAATCTTATGGACTGATGAGACCAAGATGAATCTCAACCAAAATGATGGAAAGGCCAAAGTGTGTAGAAAGAAAGGATCTGCTTATGATCTGAAGCGTTCAAGCTCATCTGTGAAGCATGGTCATGGCTTGGGTGTGCATGGCTGCTTCTGGAAAAGGCTCATTCATATTTTGTGATGATGTAATTGATGATGGTAGCAGCAGAATGAATTCAGAAGTGTACAGAAACATTTTGTCTGCCAATTTACGGAGAAATGCATTGAAACTAATCAGGAGGAAGTTGATCATGCAGCAGGACAATGACCCAAAGCACACTGCCAACAAAACAAAAGACTTCATCAGGGGAAAAAAGTGGAAGGTTTTAGATTGGCCAAGTCAATCACCTGACCTTAACCAAATAGAGCATGCATTTCACCTCATTAAGAGGAGACTGAAGGGAGAAACACCCTGAAACAAATAAAAACTGAAAGAAGCTGGAATAGCATCACAAATGAAGAATAGAACAGTTTGGTGATGTCTTTGGGTTGCAGGCTTGAGGCAGTTATTGCAAGCAAGGGATGTGCCACCAAATATTAAATGTTATTTAATTTAGGATTATTTGTTCCATTACCTTTGATCACCTAAAAATGCTGTGATATAATACAAACGGTGATATGTCCAAAATGGTAAAAGTTGTTTAACACATCTAGATGTGAGTACCAGGAAATGAAAGCTGAAATTCTGTCTCAAACTCATCTTTTGATCTTAAACATAAATGTCTTCAGTGATACTTAGAAGTTTCAGTAAGCTTTAGGTGTTGGGAATTTTTTGGAGAAGTCGGTAACCCAACCACCCAGCAGTTCAAATGAAAACACATGCTCTTTATATCATCCGATTTGAGTCTGGGGACAGCCAGTCAAAAAACAGGAGCTACTGACTCAGAAAAAGCATAAAATTGTTATCCCAAAGAGGAACCATTCAATGATGTGTATCTCTCCCTGTCTTTAATACACTCAATGTCATTTGATAGGCCCTGGAGACTTATGCAAACCAAGACATTCGTATATAGTTTGGGGAGATGTTTGATATGGAGTGTGGAGTGATATATGTATATGTGTAAGTATGTGGGTGGGTTTTTGTGTGTGTGTCAGTGCATCTGAGCATGTTGTGCATATGTGAGTCTATATGTATGTATGTGTGTGTGTGTGTGTGTGTGTGTGTGTGTGTGTCCCTGTCAAACAGCAGTTGGTGTTACGCCATAGAATTTGTTAAGGGATCCTCTGGGGATTTCTGAATGTAATTGAATTCAAACAATTCATTCAATATATAATTTGATTCAGCCACATCCCCAAATGTGCTTAAATTGGATTTGAATTGACATAAGGATAATATAATTTAATGCAGTCTCCCTAATGTTTCATTCTTTTGAAATACCTCTTTATGAGATACATCTTCTGACTATTGTATGCATAATTCACTATTGAAAGTGGACCGATTTTCTTTGCCCCGAGAGCTCTGGGGGCAGTTAGCAGAGCGGGCACATTAGAAAAATATTTTCTTAAAGGGATTTATCAATCAAATACATCATAAGAGATAGAATAAAAATCTTTGTTTTCATTCATCTCTCATATATCTGCCCTCATATTTACGCTCATATTATTATAATTTTTTTTTTTTCAGGAGCACCAGGTACATAACTATGTCAACATGAGAATTGCATTCATGAGTTTTATGGACAAATGCCAGTCTAACAGTAACTTGATCCACTGCTGCAACTTGATCCACTGCTGAAAACTTTTCTTTGTCATGAGGTTTGTGATTGTTCGCTTACCATACTCTAGTTTTAGATGTAATGCTTTTTGGGCAACATTTCTTTTCCAAATGTTCAAACATGATAGCAATAATTAATTTCAATACATTGGGTTTTTTAAGCCTTGAAAGCCAAATTGATAAATCAGACTGTATACTATAGGTTAAATTTATATTGTTACTATTTTAATTAAACTTCAGCCTTGTAAAACTAGAGTTCATAATTAAAAGGCAACATGAATGATCAGTGGATAGTGAGCATCTGTCAGCATGCAAATGAACGTGTAATCAATGTTACACTAATGATCTTGGCACTCTCAACAAGCCGTTAGCCCTATACTGGCCACTGAGGATAACAGAGACCTCTAGTGGCCTAAATACATTTTATCATGGACATTGCCATTGGTGGTTTTCACTATAAGTGGAAATACAGTACCCACTGTTACCAAATGGGTGCAACTTCTAACTTTATGGGATTGTTGGAGTAATGCCAAACTGAGTGATATAGATGGATCAGCCAATGGATTGGACTTGTGTAGTAAACAATTTGACAACTTAAGAAAGGGGGCTGCCTGCATCCATAATGGATATAATGGGATATATAAAGAGATGCATCAAAGTTAAACAGTTCCTGCTCTTTTTCCAGACATTCTCGAGCAACTGCATCACAAGCAATGATGTGATATTCCCCAAGAAGCGGGTGGTCCGCTGAGGTTAGGGCAAAGTTGTCGTGATTAGTCCATTCCAACCAATTCTATCCGCCTCAGAAGTCATCATAACATTGATCATTTCGGGAAAGGTTTCCATAATCCTCAACCGCTTAGTCATTCCAGCCAGGCTCCGATCACCGTGTTCGGTGTGACGTGTCTGCTCCTGTTTTTCAGGGGGATTCCGTGAGCTCCGTGTGGCGTGATCTTCAGCTTGCCGTGGCCTGTCTTTCTAATGGAGGGCTTGGGCTTCTCACTAAACCCTCTGTTCAGCGGTGGGAAGTTAAAGCCTGTGTTGACCACCACCTCTGTGGTCTTGGAACAGGACCCGCAGGCCACCGCGGCCTGAAACCCCCGGCGGAAGTTCTCGTTGAAGAAGCCGTAGATGACGGGGTTGATCCCGCTGTTGAAGAAGGCCAGCCAGTGAGCCACGGGGAACAGGTAGCTGCTCAGGAAGTCTATCTGCTGCGTGTCCAGGTCCCGGTAGTCAGTCAGAAGCATTAACGTCCACAGGGGCAGCCAGGACACCATGAAGAGCACCGCCACCATGATCAGCATCTTGATGACTTTGACCCTGCGCTGGGATCGGACCCTCCTCACTTTGGCCGCGCTGACCTGCCGCAGGCCGGCGGAGAGCTTGGCAGCGATGCAGCCGTACATGACGCTGATGACCCCCAGCGGGGCCAGGTAGACGTGAACAAAGATGACCATGGTGTAGACCCGACGCATCTCGGGCTGCGGCCAGTTCTCGAAGCAGACAAACACGGGGTAGGTGCGATTGTCCTGGACCGTGTAGGTGTTCTCTAAGTGGATGACGGTCAGGGTGGCAGCTGAGGGGCAGATGACAGCGAACGCCAGCACCCATATGAAGAGGATGGTGAGGAGGGCTGACACGGGTCTCATCCGGTGTCTGAAGGGGTACACAATTCCTGTGAACCTGGTGTGGAGGGAAATAGAGCAAGAGAGAGAGAGATGGAGAAAAAGAGAGAGGTATAGAGAGAGACACCGTCCTTAGCCTTAGGGTCTTGTGAAGTGTGAAAATGGCTTTCTGATTATTTGTGTTCAATTATTATCATGACATGCTATACAGTCCCTGTATTATTTTAACAATGACAGCCTTTACTTGACTCCCTATAATTTTGTGATTTTCTGTAACATCACTGTAATGGTCAAAGATTTTGATGCCATCCTTTGCCGTTGCTAAAGCTGCCCAATTAAAATTCATGATAAAGGGGGACTTCTCAGAATTGTTTGCCTACGAATTGTGACAAAACATAAACAAGATGGCATGTCGGTGGATTACCTGTCAACAGCTATGGCCACCAGTGTGAAGACTGATGCTGACACCGACATCCCCTGGATCAGGTTACTCATGGTGCATGTGATCTGACCAAATGGCCATCCTGAAACGACAGTCTATTACTGCTCCCTTGTCATGTGGTCATAATTGTTTTGAAAAGGTTTGTAAAGGAATTATAGCACAAGCCCAGAAACTGCACAGCAACAAAGCATTATAAATAATTATTACTACATTGTATTATTAGTCACAGACAGGCTACACCAAATATTTTGATCTCATAGTTTTGTAAAAATAAATTGTTCCCCATTATTAGTCACAGACAGGCTACACCAAATATTTTGATCTCATAGTTTTGTAAAAATAAATTGTTCCCCAATATTGTGATCAAATTTGTGATATCTGATGTTAGAACATGTATCATAGGGAGAAATAGGAACTCTGCACACTCAGAATAAATTGAGTTTTTATGTGCGGATATCCACTTGTTTCAACGTTAATTCTTGGTTGTCCCCTGTACTTCAGCAACTGACAGTTGCACGACCGCTTGTCCAGTGTGCTCTGGAGTTAAAGATTTAGTCATGATAAGCAGTGCTGCCAAAAAGCACCATGATGGAGGCAAAAAAACTGTGTAAACTGCAGAACTCATTCAACTTAAAACCCACCACAAGGAGTGACTACAGATTGAGAAGACAAGGACACACTTGCTTGTCTATTTTCTCTTAAACCGGAACAATGCATGTCCAATTGAGCAATAAATGACTTCAGGAAAGTTCTCAACACTCCTTTCCTAAGCTACATATGAAAGCATTAGTATATGCTAATACATTTTTGTAAAGACAATCCTCGTGAGTCCAGGCTATAAAAAGCAAAACCGCCCACCTGATATAAGACTGTCAATCAAAGTCGTTGGAACGCAGAACACTCCAATGAGTAGGTCACTAATGGCCAAGTTGAGGATGAACAGATTGGTTACTGAACGCATGTTGCGGTTCCGGAGGACCACCAGGGAGACCAGCACGTTCCCAACGACGCAGAGCAGTAAAACGACCACAAAGCACATGGTGTAACTGACGGCCATGCCGGTAGAGTGCAGGTAATAAGGCATGTAGGTGCCGTTGGACTTTGCTGCGTTCTCCGTGGTGCTGTTCACCTCAGTTTCATTCAGTGACGCAATCTCCATTTCACCTTCAGAATCACATCAGAAAAACGAGTTCTATTAAATTGCCATAAAAACTTATATTTACATATTTATATAGATAGATAGATAGATAGATAGATAGATAGATAGATAGATAGATAGATAGATAGATAGGTAGATAGATAGATAATGGAAAAGAAAACCATAGACCTCATGAATCATTAAGGGAAAGGTTGACATTTGGAAGACATCGTTATCAATTTTTATTTTCATACTTTACCCTTCCACTTACAGAATTACTCAAACATTTGCTCCATGCCGTCTGTGCAGCAAACATTTTAAATAAAAAAGAGCCTATAAGTTCAATGACAATTATAACTGATATCCTGAGTGACTCTGAGGACCAACTTTTCCATTACATTGAAATCTGCTGAAATGTTAAATAAATGGACATACCTTAGGAAGAGCACCACTATTTATTTTGTCCGATCTTGCCTGTGCAGCAGGTGCGCTTTACTGTGCATCATCTGACTGTATATCGTCTTGTCAAACGCATCCGCGTCAGTCGTACTTCACTGCGAATACGATACCACCGTATGAACCATGGTGCTGCTGCCAAAACACGATGGAAATGAACCGAATTTATTAATGTAATGCTTCAATTTTCCAAACATTTAACTGAATTCGATTATCATTCTTTTAGTTTAATTAAATACCCTCGTATATTCCAAGAAGTGTTTGGCATAATATGCAATATTTTTTTTTCAATGTTTCACTTGAAAGAATGCTTATGTTCTCGTGGTCGCAGACGCTATATGCGTTAGTTAGCTGTTTGTAAACTACATTTGCCTCCATGTTGATGTTTGATTTTTCACCTATGAGATGAATCCACTTGCAAAATCGCTTTGTATAAGAATATGTTAATGACTAAAAAGTCAGTGTGACGGGTTTACATAAGGCTGTCATACTACTCTAATGATTTACGATCGTTTTAATGATTTTATAGTAATGACAAAACTAAACATTAAACATAGAGTTAAGTACTTAATTTGGCTGTCTAACATAACAGTTCAACAGAAGGGGTAACGTGTAGTTTTGCTTCCAAAAGTAGGCCTATTTTTCATTTAGTATTTCAAACAATAACATGTCCTGCCAACGCCAAGAGGAAAATATGATTTCACTATACGTTTTTACAAGGCAGTCTTGTAATAAAAATGTATAAGAATACATTTATTTTAGTTTTAATACAAAAAACTCAAATATAGGCCTATATATATTTAAAATAATGTATTTACATGAGACTAATGAAGTAATTGACATTCTCTGTCTGATATTGTGGGCATTAGGAAACATATATTTATTTATAAGTTGGCTACTAAGACCTCATTGGCTGATAGGAAGATCTCGAAATGCGCCTCCCCCCACCCCCATGAAGGTCTTTTATGACATCTGACATCACAGGGTCTAGCCAAAAGCACAATCCCATTCAAACAGCTCTTAAAGAAAAGTCCATTATTAATGTTCACTGCTTTTTTGCAGTAAATTTGCATAATTGCGATTAGCTCCTATGACCTTTATCAATGTAGAAGACCAGAGAATGAGTTGTCTTTGACATGATGAAAAAGTATATACTATTTCACAGTCGTTTGACTGTGTAGAGTGGAAAGGGGGGATCTCCATAGCAGCCATGCAGCAAGTTTTTGTAAGTGGAGGTTGTTCAGGCAGTGGCATACAGCCCCAAGGCTAGACTCTGTAGCTTGGTAAATATAATTCTGCTGCTGTTGACATTTTATTCTATAATACATAACAACCATCCTGGCATCCATGGTAGATCTACAATAGGGAGATTCAACCCTTGATTATTGACTTGGTCCCATTTAAATAAATAAATAAGTTGCAAAATTGCAACAAAAAAAAAGGAAATTTAATCATCAACATGATTGCCACCTAGAGGTAAATCAATCTATATAATTAAATGAACAATGATGAATAATTTTTGTGTTTGAGTGTTTAACAAGTAAAACATGAAATCACTACATCCGATTGAAAAACAATGAATTTAAACAATTCATCAATCAGACTAATGCTACAAAAGTATTGTCCGTTGATTGCACCAGTTTAAATGGTTCTGATGTAACTGACAAGCTAGATCCAGTCACACCCTGATCCCTTCCACCTATGTTGTCTTCCTGTTCCGCCCCCACCAGGTGTCTCATCAGCTCATTTACCCTTGCATATTTAACCTGTGTTGTCTTCCTGCTACGCCCCCACCAGGTGTCTCATCAGCCCATTAACCCTTGCATATTTAAGCTGTGATGTCTTCCTGTTCCGCCCCCACCAGGTGTCTCATCAGCCCATTAACCCTTGCATATTTAAGCTGTGATGTCTTCCTGTTCCGCCCCGACCAGGTGTGTCTCATCAGCCCATTAACCCTTGCATATTTAAGCTGTGTTGTCTTCCTGTTCCGCCCCGACCAGGTGTGTCTCATCAGCCCATTAACCCTTGCATATTTAACCTGTGACCTTCACTTGTTCTTGTGTCAGTTTGTCTTGTGGCAAGGGACCTTGGGTTTTTCTACTTGTCTCTAGTTTACATCAAGTGACTGTTCCTAGACATCCAGTGTAATGAACCCTTGTCTACACGGCTATGAGCCTGCCTGTCCTGCAATCCATACCACTGTGTACTGAACTCCTGCTTTCCCAGGACCTCCCCTGGTATTACCTTATACAGTACAACTTGTTGTTACAATTGTCCTGAGTTTGTGTTTGGGTCTAACTCCTGAGTCCTGACAGTTCCAGTCTACAGTTGTTTCAAATGTGAATAACAAGGAGGAGTTAGCTTAATTTAACAATGTAAGAGGACATGATTTGTCACATGTTATACAAATTGTCAACTTTATGTAAAGTATTTTGAGATGTGTGATAAAATGAAAAGGATAGAAAACAACTTCAAATGACTACAGAAGAATCCCTGTCACTGCAGCCACACCAGATATTGACACTAAGTGGCGCTGTTGGTGAAGAGGAAGGGAAAGCAGCAAAAAGACAAAAGAAATAAAAAAGAAAGGGAAAAGGAAAAGTACTAAATGACAAAATGTATTCTCTGTGCCTGTGTGTGTGTGTTTAGAGAGGGAGAATGTCTTCCCTGGAACAGATATTCCTGATTTAGGCCAAGCAGCTCCACTCCCCCTCTTCCAACACAGGACTTCTCTTCATGAGATGGGACTCTGAACCAGACAGAGAATAGTTCATGCCTGGAATCACAACTGTGTCGTCCCAAGGCTGTGTGGGTCTGCACGCCCAGACGTGCTAGGGAACAGAGGAACCACCCGGAACAATCGGAGAAGAATTTGGACTTAAAGGTCTTTCTGAACGGGTTAATTTAGCTTTTGAAGCTTTTTTTCTGAAGCTGGAATAATGTCTCTGTGCATCTGCAGGCTGGCCTTGCTTGCAGCAGAGCTCTGCGCCATGATCGCCGTTCTGGTGTCTGTCTCTGCAGGACAGAGCCCCAACGGGAGGGAGGCAGGGTCCTCCTGTTACGGGGGCTTTGACCTTTACTTCGTTTTGGACAAGTGAGTGTTTCTCTGTCTTCATGTGTGCTCTCAGTCTCATCTTATGTTTGAGGCATTGAGTGGGCTTTATATGGAAGTTGTGTTCCAGTCATAAAGAGGCTTAGATGTTTCAGCATTTTACATTTCAATCTAGTCAAGTGGACAGGACATTTGCTTTCCTCCTTCCTGGTGACCCGGTTGACTGGGAGGGATGTTCAGCTTCAGTGGAGTAATGTCAGACAGGGTCACCAGGAAGGAGGAAGTTCCACCCACTTCTCTGTATTATAACAGTGGAACCCTACAATCATGAGGTGCATACCCTCACTGCTTCCGTAATGGGAAATACGCATAGTAGATCTTTGTTCTAGTTCAATCAACCCAGCAAACAGTTCTTTTCCCTGGGTGTCTCCAGTTGTCATGACATTCAGACATTCTCCCCTGTAGGTGTAAAAATAAAACGTTTAAGGACATTCTGTGAATGTTGTGTCATGGTGCCATGGAGGACTTTTACCTGTGCAGCACCTAAGAGGCCAAAATATCTTACTTTAAAAAAAGAAAAGCTTACTGTACTGCTAAACTTCCAAACCATCATTTCATTGCAAATTGGTGAACCACTGGCCAAAGCAGTGCTGTATGTGTGCAAGTCTTGGAACATATATTTCTATTAACATGTAATGCTTTAAAGTCTCATTAACAAATATAATTATTGTACATACATGTTCATTATGTTCTTGCCAGGGATTGAAACACCCCACATGCTGATCTTCCTGCTACAACAACACAAATCTTATTGGTATTTAAAAGAAAAATTGCTCTCAGCTTTGTTACACTATCCTATGTACAGATTTTCCCTGGTGCTGATTCAAGAGTAACATTAATACTGATTATCATGCTCTTACAGCATAAAACAGATTCAGATGATTATCACATTTCTCAAATAAAAACACATTAATGGTTCTATTCAGATTTTCTGATCAAATAATTATAATGTTGATAGAAAAATATTACACATTTCTGGCATCTAAATATACGCGGAGAACTTCTGCTACAGTCTCCTCCAAAGGTAATGGCACGGCAAGGCAAATTCCTTTGTTTTTGTTGTTCACTGAAGACATTTGGGTTTAAGATCAAAATATGAGTATCAGACAAGAGTTCAGAATTTCAGCTTTCATTTCCTGGTATTAACATCTAGATGTGTTAAAAACTCAGGACATACCACCCTTTGTTTGAACCCACCCATTTTTCAAGTGGGCAAAATTATTGGAACATGTGACTGACATGTTTCTTGTTGCCTAGGTGTTGCCTTTTCGGTTGATTGTTCAAACCTTAAAAAGCTCTGCATGACTTATCTAAGTTTCCATCCTTGGTTTAACCCTATAAAGACTGCATTTCTTGTTAAAAATGATAAACCAACATGAAGACCAGAGAGCTGTCTATGGGAGAAAAGCAAGCCATTGTCAAGCTGAGAAAAGAAGGAAAATCGACCAGAGCCATTGGACAAATATTGAGCATAGCAAGCACAACAATTTGGAATGTCCTGAAAAAGAAACAACTGGTGTACTGAGAAACAGACGTCGAACAGGTCGGCCAAGGAAAACAACAATAGTTGATGACAGAAATCATGAGAGCTGTCAAGAAAACCTCCAAAACATCAGTAAGAGACATCACCAACGACCTCCACAGTGCAGGGGTGAAGGTATTACAATCCACTGTTCGAAGAAGACTCAAGGCCACATCACAAAATGCAAACCACTCATCAGCAGTAAGAATCGGAAGGCCTGATTGAAATTTGCAAAGAAGTACAGAGATGAGCCGCAAAGGTTCGGTGGACTGATGAGACCAAGATTTATCTCTACCAAAGTGATGGAAAGGCCAAAGTGTGGAGAAAGAAAGGAACTGCTTATGAGCCGAAGCATACAAGGTCATCTGTGAAGCATGGTCATGGCTTGGGCGGGCATGGCTGCTTCTGGAAAAGGCTCATTAATATTTTGTGATAAGGTAACTGATGATGGTAGCAGTAGAATGAATTCAGAAGTGTACAGATACATTTTGTCTGCCAATTTACGGAGAAATGCATTGAAACTAATCGTGAGGAAGTTTATCATGCAGCAGGACAATGACCCCAAAGCACACTGCCAACAAAACAAAAGACTTCATCAGGGGAAAAAAGTGGAAGGTTTTAGATTGGCCAAGTCTATCACCTGACCTTAACCCAATAGAGCATGCATTTCACCTCCTTAAGAGGAGACTGAAGGGAGAATCACCCTGATACAAACAAGAACTGAAAGAAGCTGCAGTAAAAGCCTGGAATAACATCACAAATGAAGAATAGAACAGTTTGGTGATGTCGTTGGGTCGCCGGCTTGAGGCAGTTATTGCAAGCAAGGGTTATGCCACCAAATATTAAATGTTATCCACTTTAAGATTATTTGCTCCTTTACTTTTGCTCACCTAAAAATGCTGTGATCTAATACAAACGATGATATGTTCTAAGTTGTTTAAAACCATCTAGATGTGAATACCAGGAAATGAAAGCTGAAATTCTGTCTCATACTCATCTTTTGATCTAAAACACAAATGTCTTCAGTGACCAACAAAAACAATGGAATTTGCCTTGTTGTTCCAATACTTTTACTCTACGTCAGGGGTATCCAAATCTTACCCTACGAGAGCTGGAGCTTGCTGGTTTTCTGTTCTACCACATCATTAATTGGACCCACCTGGAGTCTTAAGTCTGAATAGGTCCCTGATTAGAGGGTTGCAATGAAACAATGGAGTGGAACTGGCTTCGAGGGCCAGATTTGAATAACCCTGCTCTAAATGAAGAACTACCGAGCATGGCGATATAGAAAGATGGGTTAATTTCAAATAGAGAGGTTGTAGGTTTAAATCCCAAGTAGATTGATGTTAGCTGTGGACATATTTGGACATCTTGATAGTTGGTGAATGAAAATCCTGGAAAAATCTTATAATGGCTTGACATGATCCATAATGATGTCCTGGAAACTATTCCACATCTCCTAGAGAATGTGTCTTTGGATCACTCCTGTGACAAATATTTGACCACTGTAAAACAACCTATGGAGGGCTTTGAAAATGTAATGGAAAAGTTCCTAATGAAACAAAACGTCCCTCCAAAATTAACCTAATGGACGATGCAGGGAAGTCACCCATCACATATACTAATAGCACACTGAGCAATTATATTTCACTCCTCACAAGATTTTCAAACAAAAAAATAGTTTGGAATTCATGGATTCCATGACAGATGCACTGGCCACAACCAGAGGCCAGACAGTGCAACTTCCACATGTGATTTATGTCTCCAGGGACTGCTTGGAGTGTGTGTGGTGGAGGAGACCAGGTATTTGTATAGTAGGCCAGTGTATGTGTACTACAAACCTCCACCAGCAGATGGATTCTAATCAGTTCAGCTAGCAAGCAGAGAAGGGATTGACTATAGTTCCTCAGCTTTCTGCACCTGGTTCCGTTCATAAGGCCCCACTCATTTCTATTAGAAAATGGAGACAAAAACTGCCAACAAAACACACCAATAAACGTGTTGTGCCGTTAGCGAACTTGGAGTATTTATTGGACAAATCTTTGAGCGTATTATGCAATGCTGGCTGATGCTATCTGGTGTAATTGTCGTGCGTTTCATAATGTAACGTACCCCTTCCCCTGGTTCCAAATGCCACTAAAGATGGGGATTGTTTTCCCAGTTATTGGCAGCTCCAGTGGAATGACGTGTCGGCAGCATATTAGAATACACACGTGAGGTGGCATCCAGTTTCTCCTGCTTTATTAGGTTCTCGTCCTCAATCCTGTGAGCAGGCAGTTACTGGGGATATAAGATGTTTAGTAGAAAGTATGAATTTTAAACAAATCAGCTTTCCTGAACCTGTTGTTCAGTCAGGTTGTTGGGATGCATATGGTGGCACCCAACATAAAAGTAACCAAATGAAAAATAAACATAACACTGAAAATAAATATCTCAAGTATGTACAAAATCAGTAAGCAACAGACAAAACAATATGTTTACACTTTTTATGTATGTATATTGCTTATTTGTACATTTTGCTCAGAGCAATGTCTTCACAGACATATTGTAGATCAAACAAACTTTACACACATCGTAATATCATATGGAGCTGTAACATCCTAGGCATCTTTCCTTGCAGAGAGAATTTCTCCATAGCTTACTTGGCAGAATACCTGTCAAGACTGTGACTCATATCACAGCATAACACTCATACTGTTAAAACAAATGAGGGGAGCAAAGAGAGTCTGAGACTTAAAGATGGACAGTAGAGAATCAAAGTCAACGAGGGAACAAAACACATCTTCTTTGATCATTTCCTAATGAATGTAATATTAACTGACTTTCAACTGCCGTGTTGCGGTTGCATAAATCAGCCCATCAACTATATGTGTAAATCAGCAAATCAGCCAATCACCAGTGTAGGCTATTAATCAGCTCTGACCTGCTCACAATCCAGTGATGCTGTCCAAGATTTGTGAGGCACCAGCAGTGGAAACCCAAACTTGTAATGACCTAAATAATATCTATTGTTAAGCCTGTCCAAACAACTTGCCATTTCATAAGGTCCCTGTTTATATGCCTGAAGTTTTATTGTACATCGAGAGGAGGAATAACAACATTATAAAAATGTCATAGGTTTTGCTTTTGTGCTGTTTAATTCTCACTCTCTTACACACACAAACACACACACACACGCATGCACATGCACACGCACATGCACATGCACATAAATATCTTCTTTGAACTTGTTTTTCACATAAGGACTAAGGACTGTGTGCTGTGTCTGGTCCATTTACTCTGATAGCCTTTCGCTGTGATTCTGATGAAATCTGATGAAATCAATAATAATGGAATGTGTATGGCACGCGTTCAGAGTAGAACCTCAAAGAGGATTAAGGGCCTTCCCACAATGTCTCTGGTTAGAATCTCAAACCAGAGGAAGTATGCAGTATCAGATGAGTGTCAGTAAAATAGAAAAATACACAATATTGGCATATTCTTTTATCTGTGAAGTGATACTGTTATTTTCTTTCATCACAAATGTTGTAAATACAACTTCCCATCTTTTTCAAATAATATTTAGGAATATGTTTCCTGCTAAATTGCCAACCCCTTATGAAATTGAAACATTATATCAATAAAGACTTTACCAATCTCATTGAACTCTAGCGACTCTTTGTGGCGGGTTATGCATCTGCAAGCTGAATTGAGGTTGACAGCAATACTGGCATTGCTTCTGACTTACATGCTGGTTTTGCTGTCCTGTTGGTTAAAAAAAGCATTATGACAAAAAACAGTAACATTTGGATGAGCATGTTATAGGGGACCCTGATCCCGATCTTTGACATTGCTAAGTTTATTGCAGTAACACAAGTTCATAACAATTGGACATCATAAAACTGGGAGATAAAAGGGGTTAACTAACACACTGGAGCAGCAATTGGTTTGTCGAAGGTTGGTGTCAAAGAATAACAAATTTAATTCAGACACAACAACACAGTAATTTCCTTTGTTATCGGATGTGAGATAGTTCAGGTTCATAGAGCAGTCATCTTATATTGGGACAGTCTGGCAAACTGCAATCTCTCAGAATATTTCCAGACCAGTGTAATTGTTTAGAGTTATTTGATGGTAAAAAAAATCTGTGCCACTAAGTTTATCTCACAAGATAGTATCTTATTATGATAACATACTGTAATTATCTCAAATAGAGCTTAAAGAGCTACTTGGAACTGTTATTTCTAATTGAGCCCAACCCTGGCAAATTAGTTAGTAATGACATCTCTGAGGAGATTTTAACAATTCCATATTAAATAAATCATCCAACCTTTCTTTCAGGTCGGGGAGTGTACAGCACCACTGGAATGAGATATATTACTTTGTTGATCACCTTGCTCATAAATTCATAAGGTACAGTATCTTGTTAACTGGATGGCATTACATATCCCAGAGAGCTCTTAGAAATCTACACTGGCCTACTCCAGCAAGGATGAAAATAGCATTTAAACAAGATGGCAATACAAAGAGATTTTGCATGTCAACTGAAAAATAACCCTCCCAATTTCTAGTCCTCAGCTTCGGATGTCCTTCATTGTCTTTTCAACAGAGGGACGGATCCTAATGAAACTAACAGAAGACAGGCAAGACATGCTGTGTCTATTCTCTAACTACTCACAATAAATAAAAACAGGGCAAACACAACACAATCATTTTTATGTCCTGCTCATGACCTCATTGAGCAATTTTTTGTGTCTTTGTATATAATAATGAGTTAGCGGCCACTCGCTTACATGGTGGGTACTAACAACCTGTACTCTGTGCTCTTGCGGCGATGCGTGCAAGCAGGGAGCAGATTCGTGCGGGCCTGGAAGAGCTCCGTATGGTGCACCCCGGGGGAGACACTTTCATGCACAAAGGATTCCAACGGGTGAGTCGTGGTTAGGGAACCACCAGCTGAGGGTAACCGGGCAACAGCTTGACAAAGCTGCCGGAAAGATAAGCACAACGTGGTTTTATTAGTTCAAACTATCGATGATTAAATGCAAAGAAAATGCTGTCTTGTATGGATCGATAAAGTATTCTTCTAAAATCTGCTTCTCCAGGCCAGTGAACAAATCTATTATGCTGGTGACAGTGAGTAGATATCTTGTTATTTTCCATTAAAATGAATTAGTTAGAACTCCAGCTTTATTAAGCACCCAGTCATGAGGCACAAACGAAAAGCTACTAGTGAAATTAAAAACAAATGATTCCTACTGAACTCTACCAAGAATTACACCATTTCTCTTCAGTGACAGCTAGACAGTACATTCTTTCTCTTTTGTCTTTTAACTAATTGGTCCTGGTCCATCAGGTTTCCGTACAGCCAGTGTCATCATTGCCTTGACAGACGGTGAGCTGAGGGAGAATCAGTTCGATCTGGCAGAGAGAGAGGTGAGAAAAATAATTTTTATTTTAGACCTGCAGTAATGGATGACTGATGACCAATTGGCAACGTTTATCTGTAATTCACAGTGGGTTGAGTGCAAATCTCTTCTCATTGATAATGTAACAGACACTCACATCTCTGCAAATCATAATGGCTTATTGGGTTGTCCAAGCCAACAGTACAGTAGAATGTTACAAGTCCTACCTCAATCCACTTCCTGAATGCTGTGCCAAGCAGAGAGGTACTTAAATTAGGCCACGGATCGAACAAACAAACTTCCAATCTCAGGGTGGTCACTAACCACCAAGCAACAGAATAAGTTCCCAAAATGGGAAAATTGGTTAAAAAAAAACATCAAAAATGTATACTCCTTTCAACAATGTAGTATAGTTCACTGATTCTGAGAGAGTAAAAGAAGTTCTCTCAATATTGTTTAATAAAGCATTATGAAAGAGCTTTTATGTCTTTCCGAATGCCTCTTTAAAAACCAGGCCAGCCGTTCTCGTCAGCTGGGCGCCTCAGTCTACTGCGTGGGAGTAAAAGACTTCAATGAAACCCAGGTGAGCCACACTCCGGTGTTTTTGTGTTTGAGCTGAGGAGATGTGGCTTAAGAAGTTGTCTAGTTTAGACATTGGTTTTATTATACTCTTGGTAACTGATACATCTTACATTCCAGCTTTGGACCATAGCGGATAGTAAAGACCACGTGTTCCCTGTGAATGATGGCTTTGAGGCACTGCAAGGAGTCATTGATTCGGTAAGGAGACCCATGCCATAGGAGTTAGAGAAACAATGACAACACTTGTTTGGTATTGCAAGGTAGGCATTTGACATGGGTGGATGTGTTGACATGGGTATGTGTTCAGCAGATGAATACTAGGCAACACAGCCCTGTTGGTGCTATAACACCTTCTCCTCCCTCTTTCTGTGTTTTTGTCCCTCCGTGAAGATCCTCAAGAGATCATGCATTGAGATCCTGGCAGCAGAGCCCTCAAGTATATGTGCAGGAGGTGAGGGGTCAATGAGCTTTCTGGTGCTGCTGGAGAGGTGGAATGGGATGTTATTGTGGGCTCTGACTTCATGACATAACGCTTCATGGTTTAGATAAACATGGTTAAATCAGCAGCCATGACATCTTAGGCTAGGCCAAAATATTTGCCAATTACAGACAATCACAAATAGTTATGGATTATTATCCTTCTGAAATTGAGCCTCAAGTGAAACTAATATAATATTTTTGTTGGGATCCTTTTATTTTCATGCCCTCTGAACTCTTGGCCAGAGTAGAATCACGAGTAAGTGTTTCTCAGAGTGGAATCATGATATTGTACCACTCATCTTTACCAATGATTAGATGTATATAATGATTTGATCTCTTTCCTCTTGCATCAGAGTCCTTCCAGGTAGTAGTGAAAGGGAACGGTTTCTCCCATGCTCGAGAGGTGGGGAAGGTCCTATGTAGCTTCCGCATCAACGACACTGTCACTTTGAGTAAGTTAACCTTATGGTACCTACAATTAACCCGAATGACTCCCATTTGACCCATTTACTGAGTTTCATAAAAAAATCGGAATCATGCAAAGAGTAGGCTCAGCTGTGTCAGAGTGAATGGACTGGTACAAACTGTCCTCTTGCTATAAGAATGGCAAAGGCAAAGACAAAGGAGAAGGATTTTAAACATCTTGTAGGAAGACCCTGAAGTATTCCACATTCAATCAATCACTGCACCAGTAGGGTACTCATTTATATTTCTGCCAATGAGTTTTTGTTCTTCATCTTGTCATGTCACAGGGCTAATACAGAGCACCACAACCTCCCAAGGTGCCCAAGGGAAAATCGGGACACAAAATTGGCTCATCTGATATTGTAGCACAAAATATTTGAAGACCCTCAACATCAGCAAATTACATCAAGGAACACAATCCGCCAAAGTGCACAAACAGATCTAGGTTTGAGTGATGTGGTTGTTTGCGAACAAACTTGCGCATATGTATGTTCGTAACTGGGTGCTGATCGTGTTAACACAGTAAGCAAACTGTTTCTGGTGTGCGAAGCCGGGTATGCTGGATTTAAGACCAGGTGTGCTGAATTTACTCCAAAAATCTGTATTAGACAACCAGTTAATTAATCATTCTGGAAATTGAATAAATTCAACACACCTCGTTTTCAAGGTTAGCTAAATAACAATCCTGCAGGTCTCCAGGAAGAGGGTTGCCAACCTGTGATTGATTTAGAAAAGCAGTTATGAGCTCTGCCTAGCATTATGCCAGTCTACTTGTCAAGATCACCGGTGCAATACACTTCAGGGATACTCAGTGCAGGGCAAAATGAAGGTTAGCATGCCCACTGCTCTTAGATTCGAATGATTTCTAGTCCCAAACCTAAACAGACACACACGCACACACACACACACACACACAAATATCCGTTGTTCGCTTCGGCTGGTTAAATACTTAAAGTTTCACAGACGTATGGAGATGTAAGCAGTGCCGGCGCTAGACTTTTGGGGGCCGTAAGCAAAATATTATTTCAGGGGCCCCTCTCACTTAGCAGTTTGGGGCTCATTAGGGGTCTGGGCCCCCTAGCAGTCGAGGGCCCTAAACTACCGCCTATGTTGCTAATGCCTATGGCCGACCCTGGATGTATGTGAAACTCCTGGGCTGTGTGCACACTTCATGTTGTCTCAGCCAGAAAAAATAAACCACATTCCCTCCGATGGATTTCAGTTTCTTCATTTTCCACAAGTTAAGAAGGTCCAGAAAGACAATAACAAAGCAAGGAATTTTCACAACTTGTCTCAATATATTTCAGTTTAGGTGAATTCTATTCTGAATTACAAAACTTTAGAAATTCTGCTAATTTAATTAATAGATCAATTTTAAGCCAACTTCTGTACTATATTTTGTTTGTAATTTTAAAAAAATCTATTATTCTCTGGGGGGACTCTATGGTATTCAGTATGGTATTCCGTTTTGGGTTTATTCTCATACAGTACGCTACTGTTGAGCACACATAAAGCCTTCTCTTTAATATCTCCGTAGTGAAAAGGCCATTGGTAGTGAGAGACACCTATCTGCTCTGTCCAGCTCCCGTACTGGAGGAGGAGGGGACGTAAGTGACAGTTAACTCTCACATCCCTGCTGCTATGAATTCACTGTCTACTCCCTGTTCTCCAACCTCAAAATGAACTCCAACCTCAAGTCATATTGTCACAGCTGCCTTTGCCGGTGTCTTGTAAAATACAGATATGTGTTGATTAGAAAAGAACAAAGACAGTACAGGGCCTCACTCGTCATACCTTCACCTCCCTCAGGGCAGCAACCCTCCACGTCAGTATGAACAACGGCCTGAGTTTCATCTCCAGCTCGGTCACAATCACCACAGTCAGCTGCGTGAGTACCAACCCTTCTATCAACTCTACACGGCCACATCTGTCCACCAGCGGCTAAGTGCAATACTGTGCATCTAATTGTATGGCTAGGTTTATAAAGGTACTTTTCCGTATCTATTCCAAGGAGATCAAACAAGCTGTGTTTATGTGAAGCTTTTAGTGTGAGTACACCTGGTCCTTACCTGATTTCCTCCCTGCCTCCTCCAGTCTGATGGAAGGTTGTTGGCCATTGCTCTGCTGATCCTGCTCCTCCTGCTGATTGTGGCCCTGTTGTGGTGGTTCTGGCCTCTCTGCTGCACAGTGGTAACCTCTCTCACATTGTCACCCGCTCACATACAAAACCACTTCCGGCACCCCAGCAGAGACACTGCCCTATTTTAAGGAGTCAACTCCTCAACCCCTGTGGAATAGCGATCGGGTTTTGTTCAGTATGTGATTATTTTCCATCTTTGCAGATCATTCACGAGCCTCCACCTCCTGTGATGGAGGAAAGCTCAGTGAGTAAAGTTTACATTTCTTATTATAATCTACTTTGTCTCTAGGCCTGCACTTCCTGGGGAAGTTGAAACGTCACTAGCATAGCCTATAATCAGCCTCAAATTGTCTCTTTATCTCCCTTTCATGCTGTATGATCTGATAACAGCCAGCAGTCAATGCCTCAAAGAGCTCGTACCTAACAGGAGCATTAAAATAATTTGTGTGAGCTATTAGCTTAGAGCTGTTTTTTTTCAGAAGCAGATGTTCATCAGAGGCCATTGATCACAACAACATGACTTGGTTCATGAAATATAGCAGAGTACTGGGAAACCATGGGACCATAGGGTGTCATATCTCATTCCCTCCTTCAGAGAACTAGAGTTATAGAGATATTAAAGTTCTTGCTTAGTCAGGCAATCCATATAATGAACTATTGGGACATACAATTACAGCCACGGAACCTACTGAAAGGAACAGCCTTGCGTGAAGTCATACAGTCCCTCAGTGGAATACAGAAATGACCTATTCACTCTTTCCACTCCCAGACTATGAGGTTGCTGGGAGCCATAACACAGAGGCCTCACAAATGTGCAGGTTGATGCCCAGCTTGCTACAGCCCTTTAAACACTGTTGTCAATTTAAGCTGCACCCAACACTTTCAGATCCAGAACTTTCAGAGCCAGTGCTTTTACCAAGTTCTACTACCAGCTTTTTCTAACAGTATGTCTCATTAAATCCATGGACCATGTTTTCTTTGGCCAATGGATAGCCAGAAGAATCAACAATAGATGTTCTGATGGTCTACGGTCACAGGTGAGCAGAGGTTTTCATACCCAATGGTGCATTTGGATCTTTCATCAAGGACACGTCAGACAATGTGTTTTTATCACAATGCGCAAAAACCAATTGATGCCCTCCCAAGAGCAGTCCACATACCTGGACAGCAGATTCTCACCTACACTGGTTTGCAACCGAAGAGATAAGTTGCAGAATTGACAGAAATTGTTAACTTCTTTATATTATCATGGCCTCAGACAAGCTTGTACCCATAGTGTGTCATACTGATCGACTGACTGAGGAGGAACAATTCCTGCATCACGAATATAGAACATTACTCCTAGCAAAACGTGTTCTTTGGCCCTTTTGTTAAGAAAAACCAAAATGTCCCAAAAATAAAGGAGTTGATTTTGACCTTTAAGAGATGGAAGAAATCGCTTTAATAATTGAAAGAGTTCCTGGCAAGGCAAATTTATACACAGGGCAATTCAAAGAGCTTGACATTAGAAATAATTCTAGAGAATGATAGTGATAATAGAGATGCAAGTTAAAATCATCACATTAAAAGCTAAAAGATTATTAAAAGATTTATACAAGGCAGAAGAAAACACAGAACTTTAGCATAGATTTAAAATTGGTCAGTGTGGGAGCAAGTCTGATTTTCTGGCAGTTTGTTCCAACTGTGCACAGCATGATGATTAAACATTAGGAACGTTTAACAGACTAGACCCTGATGACCCGAGGCATCTAGAGGGATCATACTGAGAGATATAACTTGGCCCTGAAGCATTCAGTGACGTACAGACGAGTAGTTATGAGATAAAAAGGAGCCAGAGCCAAGATCTAAGAACCTTTCTTAGTTTTTCATAGAACTGGAGAAGTAGCATTCTGAATGAGCTACAATTATCTGAGCTCATTACACAAAATGTAATGAAAGTGTAATATTTTTAGATACTGGATTTTTGATTTCCATTCATTACACAAAGTCCATTAATGAATCCAGTATCAAAAAATATTAGAATAAAAATGTATAATGTCGACCTGAGCAGAGCTCTAATCAGCCAATTTACTGAAAACACATGCAAAGGTTTCCTAAAGTGAAACAAGTGAAATTTTGAACCAGAGAAATGTTATGTTGTTCTTGGAAAAATATGTACCCATTTTGAATTTGATGCCTGAAACACATTTGTAAAATGTTGTGAAAGGGACATTTTATTACTGTGTTGTATCTCTTATTTTAACAACACTGTAAGGGATTGGGAACTGATGAGACCAATTGCTGTAATTACTAAAGTGAAAGCTTTCCCCATTCTTGCTTGATATAGGATTTCAGTTGCTCAACAGTTCAGGGTCTTCTTTGTCGTATTTTCCTTTTCATAATGCTCTAAACGTATTCAGTGGGTGTCAGGTCCGGACTGCAGGGATGCCAGTTTAGCACCTGGACTCTTTTACTACGGAGCCATGCTGTTGTAATACATTCAGACAGTGGTTTGGCATTGTTTTGCTGAAATAAGTAAGGTCTTCCCTGAAAAATACATTGTCTAGATGGCAGCATATGTTGCTCCAGAACCTGTAAACAATACATTGTTCAGCATTAATGGTCCCTTCCCAGATGTTCAACTCACCATGTGCACTAATGCAAACCCATACCATCATGGAGGTTGGCTTTTGAACTGTGCACTGATAACAAGCCAATTGGTCCTTTTCCTTTATTTCCCCAAAAACATTTTGATTTGTCAGACCAGAGGACAATTATCAGTTTCGCCTTAGTCCATCTTAAATGAGTTCAAGCCCAGAAAATGCAAAAACGTTTCTGGATCTTGTTAATATCTGGTTTCCTCTTTGCATGGTAGAGTTTTAACTTGCATTTGTGGATACAGAGACAAACTGTGTTCACAGACAATGATTTTTCAAAGTGTTCCTGAGCCCATGCAAAGATTTCTACAACAGAACAGTGTCTGTTTTCAGTGCAGTGCAAGGTCCCGAATATCACGCCATCCAATATTGGTTTTCGGCCAGGTCCCTTGTACAGAGATTTCTCCGGATTCTCTGAATCTTTTAATGATATTATGTAACATAGATTGATATCCCCAAACTCTGCAATTTTATATTGAGAATTGTTCTTGAGAGTTACTGCCCATGCAGTCTTTCACAGAGTGGTGAACCCCTCTTCGTCTTTACATCTGAAAGACTAATTCTCTCTGGGATACCCAGTCATGTTACTAATGTGTTACCAATTAACCTAATTAGTTGTGTGATGTTCCACCACCCTCTTTTTTGTATTACACAACTTTTCCAGTCTTTTGTTGCCTTTGTCCCAGCTTTTTTGAAACCTGTTGCTGTGGCATCAAATTCAAAGAAGTGTATATATTTTTCAATGAACAAAACAATTCAGCTTCAACATTTGATATGTTGTCTATGTACTATTTTCATTTGAATATAGGGTTTAAATGATTTACATATATTTGCATTCTATTTTTATCTCATTTTACACAGCGTCCCACCATTTTTGGAAATGTAGTTTTATGTTTAGCAATATATCTGCTGATTGGAACATTGATTAATGACAAATCTAATTGCTCAGTCAGTCAGGGACAACCTTGAATTCATATGAGATAAATTTACTGTATACTGTAGTGCGGTTGGTACAAAATGGAGTCTGCGAATTGAAACAAAACATGGTTACATAAATCTTTCAGATCTTGCTCGCCTTTCAAAATACACAGTGACGTAATATTGGGAACTTTTAGATGTGCAAAAAATAAACCTGGTTCCTCCAGGCCAATTATATGTGAAACAAATCTCACTGTCCCAAAAATCTCAGACATGATACACAGCATCTAGGGTCCACCAGGTTGAAGCACACCTTTAACATTGGCATACCACCATAGGACTTTAGTTTAGCCACAAGTTTACTCACTGTGGTCAGGATCTCAGACATGCTTGGAGCTTCAAACAAGCCATGCCCAAACAGGGACGCTGTGCTACATCATTCTTTGTCAGACTCAACCAGAAAATGCCATTCACTGTATCTAACCCCAGCAGAGCTTGTTTGGAACAGTACCACTGGTTTTGTAACTGGTTGAAGAAAAAGAAAGGCATTTGAGATCACAAACTTCACGGGGTTCCATCTGAATTAGCATTTTCTTCTCCCTGGTCAGGACGAGGACGAGGACGGGTATCCTAAGAAGAGATGGCCCACAGTGGATGCCTCGTATTACGGTGGCCGAGGTGTTGGAGGCATCAAGAGGATGGAGGTGAGAACGCCGTACCGGCCGTGGTTCTCAGACTACCATCCAACTACACCTCACCCTTAGTAATCACAGTCCCGTTCCCCATGACAAATCTCTGCATGGCCCTGTGTAGGTCCGGTGGGGGGACAGGGGATCCACGGAGGAGGGGGCCAAACTGGAGAAAGCCAAGAATGCCCGCGTCACATTGCCGGAGCAGGAGTTTGACATGCCACCGACACGTACTCTCAACAATGGAATGCACAAACCTATCAGCCCCCAGAAGTGGTACTCTCCAATAAAGGTAATAAATATATTCACAATATTTTCTCAGTATTTTCCTATTGAAATAAAATTACTATATTATACAGTCTATGCAGAACATCCACAATTATAATAAGTTGATTTTCTTTATTGAGCATGGCAAAAAACAAACAATGTAATACCTCACATTTTTCAAAGACTTATTTTACCAGGAAAATTTACTGAAATTGACATTTACTGTAATAACCTGGCAGAAAGGGTTTACTGACCCTTTCTTCCAGCCCTGGGATTCAATCTAGCAATCTTTTGGCTAAGGAACAGATGCTCTATACTCATGCCACCGCAAAATATTTGCAATTTGATTTGAATTAGAGGAATTTAATTTAAGGATGGAGAATTAAATATAAAACATTTTAAAAGTAGTACTCTTTAAGGTTGGTCTGTACATTTTTTTTGATTATAGTAAAATTAAGTGTGTTATATTGGTCGATTTGGCAGACTCTCAGCTACAAGTACAACAAAGTACAAACAATTATTTTCAGACACATATAATTTACAATGTAATATAATGCAAAAAAAAACGTGTTGAAGTTTTTCTTCATATAAAAAAGGAACCCCGCAGGCCTACTTTAGCTGGTCCGCAATTAAAAATGATGAATGTTGTTCACTCATTGGATTTGAACCCGGTCTCTAATGTGAAAGGATCTGCCTTTAACCACTACACCACAAAGCTAGGTTTTTTTGGATGTTGCTACACAATCTTGACATTTTGTCACGCAGTAACATCCCACCAAGTTTGAATATTTCGCTAGACACCATTAAGCATTGTTTTAAACTAACGTTTCTTATGAAGTTTACCTCCACCAAAAGTTGCATCTATGAAATGTATGGCGTTTGCCACTGGCTGTTTAAACAGCTTATTAGCCAGTAATAGGCTTAGTATCTACCAACTTACTACTTGGAATAGTCATAAGAATTGAGCAATTGCAAGCATGACTGAAGATTACACTGCCAAAGCTATTTAATTTCATGGTACAAAACATTTGTTTTTCTTTCATTCCTGAAAGACATTTACCCTAACCCTATAAATTTAGGTGACGATAACTGACTTTTTCATCAAGTATAAAGACGAGAGAATCGTGGAAACCCCTCTTTTACTGCCAATGTGGTTTCGATATAGCCTATATTAACCCAAAAAGCCTGCACGGGTGCGTACTTTGAAAATCCACCAGAAATAGTCACAATACTGTATAACCCTAAACAGTTTTAATTTAGGCTCACTATAACATAGCTGCTGAAGGTTGTTTTTGTCTGAAGGTTGTTTTTGTCTATCCTGAACAAATCCTAATACATCATTTGTTTTGAGTGTGACGTATTTTGAACACAGGCACTGTCGTTTGCAGGGCCACTTCTCTAACCGTTACGCTATTTAACCAGGGATGAGTGGGTTGTTGATCGCTCGCTCACTCAGAGACATTTGCTGTTCTTGGCCAGCTCCACTTAAGCGGTCCGGCAAAACATTGAATATTTTAAAACATTTGTACATAATAATACATAAACATTAATATTTTTACCACATGCATTTCTTCAAAGGCTTGAATATGATCACCCCAAATTACTTGTTTTGAGCAGTTACCAGTTACCAAGAAAAGAGAAAATTTGAATGTCATCTCTCTTTGGCCTTAATCAGATTATATCTCTTCGGGTGGTGGAGCAGTTGAAGGTAGGGTGTGAGAATCTCATCTTTCAGTTGGTATAAATAGTATGAAGGTTTCTAGCATATACTGTATTGCTTCAATTGACAGAAACATGCTGCAGATGGGTCAGTTGACTGTAGAGGACCAGGTTTGCTCTATATTTGAGGTTGAATAACTCCGGCAGTATTTCACGTGGAAAGATATTCTATATGCCTAACCCTAGCATACACATTTCTGCTACAATTAATAGCAGGTGTTACCAACTAAAATTCGTTTTGAAGAATGTAATTGGTATTAGAATACAACTCACCATTCAATTCCTAATTTACTCTGGCCCAACAACCCATTAAAACCCAGTAGATGTGTCAACGTTTCTAGAAAGTTAGTCTCATAACGTTGCAGTCAGCTGGATGAGCAGAAATATGAACCAGACATGAACTGAGACGACCTCTGGAAGAAGAAATCTGCACAGCAGAAGGGAGTTGGTGACAGTCCCAAAGCAAATGGCATCTATTATTACATAATATGTACAGTATTAGACACCGTTTGGACTTGAAAAACCCTCTACTCATCAGGGTTGTGGTCCATTCGGAAGTATATTTCAAACTTTAAACTATTAAGTTCGATCAAATGTTATTTGGACACAATTTCATTTTAAGCAAAATATTTGAGATGTGACACATGCCAGTCTCATTTGTTTGACAAATCTTTCATGAAAAAGATATTCCCTTGGGAGAGCATTGGCCCAGTGGTCACAGTCACACAGGCTCCATCCTCGTATTGAAAATCCCTAGTGGAAACAGTCTCCTACTGTCTCCCTCTATGATTTGACCGTTAGAAACATTGAAGGAAATAAAATGCAGTGTGGACAGTGGGTCAGGAAAGACGATGTCACATATTCATGAAAAATAATACAAATAAAAGAATAGTTTACATTTTGACTTGTCTTGCATAAATTAGTGGGATATCATCAGTATGTTTTATTTGAAGATTTGTATGTTTCTTCATTCTTACTAGTAGGCGAACACTGCTCAAACAACCTTGTACGGTGTCATGGAACGTTACTCTGTTACCTTCCTATACAATGGTTCTTTAATCTAATTAATCTATCTAATGCATTATGAAAAATGTGTTCAAAACATTAAAGGGATTATAAAGGATTATAAGCAATTATATTTGAGTTATTGTACAGTTATCGATCAATCGATAATCAATTAATAAATTCATTCAGTATTGACCTTTGCCACCATATATATGATCAAAACAACAAACAGTCAATGATCAAAACAAATGAGTTGCAGTGTGGCTGCGGTCTCAATGTTTCCAGAAAGTTTGTTTCTTAACGTTGCAGTCAGCTGAATGAGCGGTAATGTGAACCAGACATGAACTGAGCTGACCTCAGGAAAATGAAATCTGCACAACAGAGAGAAGCTGGTGCCGGTCCCAACAAAATACATTCCTTCCCATTTATCGGCACCTACCTGACTATTCTTCAACAGAGACACATGGCTTTCGATGGACAAAGTGTCAGGCAGCCACCAAACCAAAAAGAGACAGAAAGACAAAGAAACAGCATCCCTTTATGCTGACAGCCAGACAGGCAATATTACTGTCATATTGTCATATATAATGTAATACTCTTCTTTATTGTTCTTTATTTGTTCAGGGCAAGCTGGATGCTCTTTGGGTGTTTTTAAGAAAAGGATATGATCGGGTGTCTGTGATGAGACCCTATCCTGGAGATAAGGTAAGGCACAAAAACAAATAGCATTGAATAACCACCAATATAAACATCTTCTGCACTGTATGAGCTGTCACAAGGACACGCACAGAATACTTTTTTAGCAACTCAGCAAGAGCATCCGAGTGTGATTCAAGCTCTGCTAAAATGAAGGGCAGATAGACTCCTGTTAGCTTTCTATAAGAGCCCTTCAAGGGGATAATAAGGACCTCTGGCCCAGCACTTGGTCATTATATACTGTTACGCAAGAAAAGCAGAAAGAATGCAGCGAGAGTTAACAGTGAAGGAGGCAGAAACCACACTACGTAATGCCTAGGCTGTCTTTGTTGCAAATTCTCAAGAGAAAGATCCAAAATCCCTGGAAAAGCAACGGAAAGATGAAGGTCTGAAGCCAACACCACAGGCTGAGGAGCAAAGCAGACCGAATGGAAAATGAAGAGGGGAAGGCTTTATCCTACCATATTTTTTCTCTTCAAAAGTTTTTTCATAACTCTTTTATAACTGTTTTTCCATCTAAGAAAAAGAGTGCTTTTTTTCATTACCTCACTAAACACTCCATACAGAATGTTGGCAATTCTGAAAACCCATTAAATTCTGAGATTAATTAAAACCGCTTTTGATTGCCCTCAATGCCAATTCCCTCATTAAATCCTTAGCTCAGCCTAATACTTTTAAACCACTTCCAGCTAGGCAGTAAATAAAGGACTTCAGCACTTCAAGGTTTCAGCAGTTAAAAATAATAACTTCTGTACAGTCAGGACTGGGTGAGGAAGGCAGAATGTATCATGGATTTTAAAGACTAGAAGATAATGTTCTGATATTGCTCCAAACTGAAGGAATGTGTTTAAATGTGCTGGAGCCATTAAGGGCAGATTCCAACATCCCCACCTTCCCGTAACTCTAGTCGGGCTGGGTTGGCTGGGTTGGCTGGGTTTTATACAGTATGGTCTCAGATACAGCTGTGAATAGCAGGACAGCACAAACCAAAAGGGATTGCTACTTCTGTAAATACCATTGTTTTGATCGAATTGTCTTGACATTTATAGACGACCAGAAGTCAACACTGCATGATTCAAAAACGAAAACAATGACGAGAATTTGATTTTCCGTTCTGGTCATATTTGAATGGGGTTCATTCAATACTTCAGAGGTGGTTCATAAATGCTGACTGTATATGATTTATCTCCTCATTGATTCTCTCTCTCTCTCTCGACATACAGGGGAGATGCATAAGTTTCAACCGGGTGAAATCCTACCCAGCACCTCGTTACCCAATCTACAACCAGCCCTCCACGCCCATCTACAGTCTTCCTCATGCCTACAGCCACCCCTCCGCACGGGGCACCCTCTCCCACATGCCGCCCACCCCCACCTCCACACTTCCACCCCTGCCGTCCACACCCCCTCCATCCTGCACCACCCCTCCCCCATACACCCCTCCCCCAAACCGAGCCTTGCCCCCAGCTTCTCCAACTTCATCCTCCCCTGTGGCCCCACCCACCCCTCCACCCTTTTGTCCTGCCGCACCCCCTTCCCCAACTGGCTGTCTCCCGCCTCCCCCTCAGGCTCCACCCTCATGCAGAGCTCCTCCGCCTTCACGCCCTCCCCCACGCCCATCTGACCAATGCCAGTGAGGATGAGATGGAGAAAAGGTCCAAAATATCTGTCAAAGAAATGAGCCGCATGGGCTCTGAAGGCCCTGAAAATGACCCCAATACTGTTTCTTTCCTCCCCCTACCCACACTACCATCAACAGACAAGCCGGAGATAAAGGGGTCTAGCCCTCTGGAACACAATCTACTTCACCCAAAGGATCAGAGAGAAGCTGAGCAATTGATCTGTCAAACATTTTATTTGTCAATCTGCTCAATTTAAAAGGGATCAGGAAGATTGACATGCATTGTTTTTTTATCTAAGATTTTCAGAAAAACTTGCTCCAGGTAGTACACGGCTGTGGCCAATTTGAGGCATCAAGAACAGTTTTTGGCCAGTGGATGTGTGTTATTCTGGATTGTTGTAATTGGTAAATGTGTATGTCGGCATGTTTAAAGATCAAGTTGTCTCTTTTTGTTGGTTAAAACATATGGGCATTTTCTACACAGACAGGTCAGTGTAGATGTGCAGTGACTGAGTATTGCTCACATGATTACCGTGCAAAGGTTTTACTGCTTTGCTTCATTAATAGATGCGTAATAATGCCTTTCTTGACAGAAGGGATAAACATACACTTTTTATAATTAGAAAGGTACAGAAAATCCTACAGATTGACAAATTGATATACACTACCATTCAAAAGTTTGGGATCAATTCGATTTTTTTGGGGGGGGAAAGAAAAGCCTCTTTGTTTTTTGTTTTGAATCTTGTAAATGATGAATTGTAGCTGCTTTTCAATGGAATATCTACACAGGCGTAGAGGCCCATTATCAGCAACAATCACTCTTGTGTTCCAATGGAACGTTGTGTTTGGTCATTCAAGTTTCTCATTAAAAAAGGCAAACTGATCATTAGAAAACCCTTTTGCAATTATGTTAGCATCACTGACAACTGTTGTGCTTATTAAAGAAGCAATGAAGCTGGCTTTCTTTAGAGTAGTTCAGTATCTTCAGCATCAGCATTTGTGGGTTCGATTACAGGCTCAGTGCCAGAAACAAATAACTTTCTTCTGAAACTTGTCAGTCTATTCTAGTTCTGAAAAATAAAGGACCAGGCCCAGCACCAGGATTAAGTGACTGAGGGGGCTGAAAAAAATGGCTTGGGAGCTAATCTTTTATAGGCAATTTTTCTATTGAGTATATTAACTCAAATTGGGGGGCAGAAATTTTTACTCAGGGGGCCAAGCCCCCTCGTGGCGCCGGACCTGTGTACAACGATGTGTTCGATTTCCCTCACAGAACAGCACAAACCAGGAAAAGAAAGAGCAGTGGGAGGCCCCAGTGCCCAACTAATCAAGAGGAAAAATACATTAGAGTGTAATTTGAGAAACCAAAGCCTTACAGGTCCTGAACTAGCAGCTTCATTAAATAGTACCCGAAAAACACCAGTCTCAACATCAGGGGTGACCAGTCTCAACAATGAAGCGGTGACTCCGGAATGCCTGCCTTCTGGTGATGTTTGCTGATAAAGGGCCTTCCTATCTCGATATAACACTGAAAAACTACAGTTTCCATCATTAATAGTCATTTAAACCATTAAGAGTGTCTACACCGTATTTCTGATGAATTTGATGTCATTTTAATGGACAAAAATAATGTGCTTTTCTTTCGAAAGACAAGGACATTTCTAAGTGACCCCAAACTTTTGAACAGCAGTGTATATTTCAATAAGTATAATTATTGTGAGGAAAGAGAAAAATCTGGGAAAATAACAAATGACATGCTTTGCTCGTATACACAGGGATCATGTAAATAGTTTCTAAAGCCAAATGAATGAAAAGCCTGTCATGTGGACTGTAAAATGCGCAATATGTAATTTCAACAGCTGGATCCTGCTACTTGAGCTCATGGATATTTTAAAGCTCTACTATGCTAAAAGAAAATATAGTTACAATTTCTAATATTATGACATAGTCATAGTGCTGTAAGCTAACATGACACTGTTATATGTTACTAATTACATTGATCATTGGATATCAACAAATCAGAGAGATTGTCAACAATCGGCAAAACATGTACACACAAGCACATTTTAGAGTGACCTGGCTGTTAGGGGGAATTTCGACGATGTCACCATTGTGGCGTCACTATTCCTACAAAGGAATGAGGATCTGTAATGTGTGTATTGATTGTGCTTTTAGAGTCTTTAACGTATGTATAGAATGTATCCAAAAACCAACAAAGCCCTTTTTCTTACAAAATAAAATAAAATTACAGAACTGAAAAACTACAACACAAATGATATAATTGGGGCTCCTAGCTGTCATATATGGTGTAAAAGCAGAGTAGGCAGATAAGCCTGGGGATTCCCAAATTACATTGACAAGTAAAGGTGCGGTAGGCTATTCATTTAAAGAGCATACCTTGAAGAGTGCTTAACTTCAATTGAAGTTGCTTGAAATACTGCATTAAGTATGAACAAAATGTGTGGTGAGACCGGGGGAGCAGGATGATGTGCTCTTATTGTCTGCTGTTTTTTTTAACTGTCATGTGTTTTTTGAGGATGGTTGGAAGAATACATGCTGCTTTAGAAAAAAGCTCAGACAACTGTAATAGGGGTTTAAGTTATTGCCAAGGTAGTGTGGTCTAAGAGGAGCCTTACATTTCTCTTTAATACTATATTTTACCACTGTCCAGAGTCCGCTAGCAGTTGCTGTAATAAAGCAGGGCTTAAATCAGAAATAGGATTAAAATGTATTAGAATCCGGTGCACCAAAACTCATGAAAATGATAAAGAAAATGGAGGGTTTTGGAACAGACGAGTCAAAACCCAAATCTCAAATCAAAGAAAAGTTGTGGTGGTATTTGAACTGAGAAATGCATGCAAAGTAAGCGCTCGAAAATGAGAAGTTTAAGCAGCACTGAAGAGAAATGTGGGCAAAAACGTCCTCCTTGTCAATATAAGAGACTGATAGACACGGCTACTTTCAGTGTAACTTGAAAAAATAGTGTAGACAAAGAGATTAAATACAGTTAGATCTGGAAATATTTTAACACTGACACAATTTTCATAATTCTGGCTCTGTACACCACCACAATGGATCTAAAATGATACAAGATGCGGTTGAAGTGCAGACATTAAGCTTTAACTCGATGTTGACAAATATTGTATGAAACGTTTAGGAATTGCAACCATTTCAGGGGCTCAAATGTAATTGGACAAATTAGCACAATCGTAAATGTTCACTTTTAATAATTTGTCGAGATCCTTTGCAGGCAATGGAAACACATGGGCATCACCAAATGCTGGATTTTCTCCTTTGTGATGCTTTGCCAGGCCTTTACATCATCTGTCTTCAGTTGTTTGTTCATGAGTCTTTCTGCTTTAAGTTGTCTTCAGCAAGTGAAATGCATGCTTGATCGGGTTGAGATCAGGTGATTGACTCGGCCATTGCAGAATATTCTTTTTTGCCTTAAAAAAAATCCTGGTTTGCTTTCGCAGTATGTTTTGGGTCATTGTCCATGTGTGAAGCGCCATCCAATCAATGTTGCTGAATTTGGTTGAATCTAAGAAGACATTATATCCCTACATACTTTAGAATTCATCCGGTTGCTTCTTTCTTCTGTCGCATCATCAAAAAACACTAGTGACCCAGTGCCATTGGGCCATGCTCATACCACACTGCCTCCACTGTTTTACAGATGATATGATATGCTTTGGATCATCAGCCATTGCAAGCCTGCCACGTACTTTTTTCTTTCCATCATTCTGGTACAGGTTGATCCTAGTTTCATCTGTCCGAAGAATGCTGTTCTAGAACAGGGATGGCTTTTTTGCCGGACCACGTGAGCGGGACTGGCAAAGAAGAGCAAATGGCTCTTAAGTAGTGACGACGGACCCACCTACCCTTGTTAAATAGTGTGGTGGTTAAAGACATGGACTATGACCCCAAGATCCTGCATTCAAGCCTTATCACAGTCAAATTATATATTAGGATTTATTTGGGATAGACAAAAACTTTATGGGCTACAACCTTCAGTAGCTACGTTATTGTAAGCCTAAAATCAAACTAAAGGGCTACGGGTTTTCACTATTCTCTAGTCTTTTCACTTGACTAAAGGCCAGTTATCGTCCCATATATTAATAGTTATTGTATCAATGTCATTCACGAATGAAAGAAAAACAAACATTGTTGAGCCATGAAATTAATTCTTATGACTATTCCAATTAGTAAGTTAGTAGAGACTAGTAAGTCTATTACTGGCTAATAAGCTGTTAAAACAGCCAGTGGTAAAAAGCCATACAGTTCATAGATCCTATTTGTGGTGGAGGTAAACTTAATAAGAAACATTAGTCAGTTTTACACAAGGCTTAATGGTGCCTAATGAAATATTAAAACTTGTTGTGATGTTACTGCGTGACAAAATTATCTAATGTCGAGACGCTTAACCAACAACCTAAAAACGTGTAGCTCTGCCGGGTCGTGGTGGAAGACACAGCCTCTTATCTGGGAAACCAGATTATAATCTTCTATAATCTGGACATAGCTTCTAATTATGGGTTGGCAAAACCAGGCTTTTCTGGTTAGATGGTTTTTGGCAAAATCTTGAGGCTTATGAATGGTTTGCACCTTGTGGTGAACCCTCTGTATTTGCTCTCGTGAGGTCTTCTTATTGTAGATTTGGATAATGATAGGCCTACCTTCTGGAGATTGTTCTTTACTTGGCTGAATGGTGTAAAGGGGTTTTCCTTTACCATGGAAAGGATCCTACAATCATCCACCACTGTTGTCTCATGTGGGTGTCCAGGCCTGTTTGTGTTGTAGAGCTCACCAGTGTGTTCTTTTTCTCAGAATGTACCAAATTGTTGATTTGGCCACTCCTAATCTAATGTCCCTGCTATCTCTCTGATGTGATGTTCTTTTTACAGCCTAAGAATGGCCTGTTTCACTTGCATTGAGATTTCCTTTTACCACATGTTGTGGGTCCACACCTGGAATCAACTGTAGCCCTTTAACCTGCTTAATTGATGAAGATATAACTTAGGAATAGTCCACACCTGTCTATGAACAGTTTTTAAGTCAATTGTCCAATTACTTTTGGACCCTTGAAAGAGCTGTACTTTCTACATATTGAAGAGCTGTAATTCCTAAACCCTTCCTCCAATATCGATGCGAATACCTCAAATAGAAGCTGAGACTGCACCTTTAGCCCATATTCAATATTTAACTGTAACTTGAATATATTTAGGTAAACAGGCAAAATAAGAAAACCTGTGTCAGCATCTAATTACTTACAGACTTAACAGTATATCTAATGTATATGCACAGTATCAGCTTGTGTGTTTCCATTGGGCACCCATTCCTTATAGTTTCAGATGCCTGAAATGGGAGGTTGATTTAAAGATAGAGGAAAATAGCAGTGATAAGTCAGAGGGTTCATAGTGAGGACAAAAACCTACCATAATGACCTCTGTGGTGCTCAGGTACCCAGAGCTGCTGAGGCATCAGCTATGTGAGTGCAAAACAGAATTCTCTGCCTTTTTATCTGTTTTGTGACTTGCCTTCAAGTTCAGCAAACTCCAATCACCACTCACCACTTGATCTGATGCTCTCCTTCAGAGGATGCGGCTTCAAATACTTCAGTAATCTGGCCGGTCAAGACGTATTGCTTGTATGCTCTTTGCTCTTAAAGCACATCGAGCTTGTATGAGAAGCTAAAGAAGTTCAAGAAATTACATACAGTGGATATAAATAGTCTACACACCCTTGTAAAAATGCCAGTTTTTTTAATGTAAAAATAGTAGACAAAGATAAACAATGTCTGAATTTATTCCACCTTTAATGTAACCTATAATGTGAACAATTCAATTGAAAAACAAAGGTGGAAAAATACAAAAAGTACAATAACAAAGACCTAAGTATGCACACTAATGCAACCGGGTTATTGTGAGTTTTTAATCTTTCCCTGTCTAAGATTTCAGTTTATTTTTCAATTGAATTGTTCACTTTATAGGTCACATTAAAAGTGGAAACATTTCTGACATGATCTTTGTCTCATTCTTTTATATTACCAAAACATGGCATTGTAACAGGGGTGTGTAGACATTTTATATCCACTGGAAGTTGTTTTGTGGATATACAGATCATCAATGAAGACCTATTGCAGTGTTCCCTGCCAGCACATATCGTAGAGGCTGAAAAAATATTTTGTTGAAAACCAGATTACCTAAGAATTGCTAAAGTCTTACTAGAATATACTTATCCTGGTTGAAAAGACTGGTAACCAGTCCTGTCGGGAGTGACCTCAGAGTCGTGCCTGTGGCAGATCACAGAGCTAATAGCAACTAGCTCAACTAAGTGGCAGAGGAACAGGAGGCAGTAAAAGAAAAGGCCAAACATGACGCAAATTCTGTAAAGATCTGGCACATGGTTACAGTTGGTACCAGGCAGCCAAACCTGAGGCTCTGTTCTGTAATCAACTCCTTCAGTGTAACAGACTAGTAGATCAACACAACAGCCATTTCTATTGGCACTGAGAACAAATTGTCACATTAACAATCAAAATATAAGACACTACATTGTATTAGGACAACATGTTGACAGATTACTACAGGACCTTAAGAAATGATTAGAGAAGAATGCCACTTGACAGCGAGTACAGTAACATTTATTTTTAAATAAGCATACTGTTAACATGAACGTTTACATTTGTTGGGGATAATCCTTCATCGCGCTTAACAGGCTGTTAATATAAAAGCATTGGACACAAGCATCGAGGGTGTTGTGACAAAGAGGAAACACAGCTATGCTGCCCTCCTCAAGCCACTCCTCTGAAAGGACTTCCAGACCAATAGACGATTGAGGCATTCAGAGATATTACAGTACATGACAGTAAACATATACATACATATATACATACACAAACATTCAAAAACTTAGACATGTCCTTGTACTGCATGAAAACATGACATTTTTTAAATAGGAAATACAGCAAAATGAGTAGGATATAGTCACTGACAAGGTAAGAAATATTTTTTTATTGAGATTGTCCTTCAAACTTTGCTTCGATCAACGAATCCTCAATATTCAGCAATTACAGCCCTGCAGACCTTTGGCATTCTAGTTATCAGTTTGTTGAAATAATCTGAAGAGGTTTCACCCCATGCTTCCTGAAGCACCTCCCACAAGTAGGATTGGCTTGATGGGCACTTCTTCCGTACCATATGGTCAAGCTGCACCCACAACAGCTTAATAGGGACGGGATCTGGTGACTGTGCTGGCCACTCCATTATACACAGAATACCAGCCGATTTCTTCATCCCTAAACAGTTCATGCAGTTTGGAGCTGTGATCTGAGTCAATGTCCTATTCTAGGAGAAAATCCAATCAATCAATCAATCAAGTGTCGTCCACTGGGTATGGCACAGTGTTGCAAAATGGGATGGAGTCTTTTGCCCATCTTAATCTTTTCTTTTTATTGGCCATTCTGACACCCTTTGTTTGCAACTCTGCCTAGAAGACCACCATGTGCATTGAGCCAATTTGCACCGTTCTGTGAAGGGAGTAGTACCCAGGATTGTATGCGATATATATTAAGAAACTGAATTACTATAAACTGAGTTTCAGAAGAAAGCTTTTTTTTTTTCTGGCCATTTTGAACCTGCAATCAAACCCACAATTTCTAATGCTCCAGATACTCAATTAGTCCAAAGGCATTTTTTATTGATTCTTTAATCAGCACAACAGTTTTCAGATGTGCTAACATAATTACAAAAGGGTTTTCTAATGATCCATCAGCCATTTGAAATTATAAACCTGGATTAGCAAACACAATGTTCCATTGGAACAAAGGACTGATGGTTGCTAATAAAGGGCCTATATACTGTTATGGAAATTCTTCAACTGTACATTTGAGAAATGTCAGCTTTTCTATTACCTGGTATGTAACTCAGGTCTTTGGTAGTGACACACGTCTGTATAATATCAGAGGCTTATTAGATACTCTGACCATCTGTTTATCTGCCTTAACCAGTAAGGGTGTCTGTACTTTGTTACTTAGGAATGTGGCCCTTGGGGCAATTGTAGGGGCAATTGGGTAAACAGTCAACAACTAGGGCAGGAAGAATAAGTTGGAGAGACAGCCCGCCTTTGGGTAAAACCTGTGTAACATAGGACAGCTGAGCAGCATCTTTTAGTGTAATAAATACTCACGGTTCATGTATTTACCTCAGAGATTCCTCTGAGGATTATTCTGTAAGCTTTTTTTATTGTCTCTCTATTTGCAAATATAAAATAAACTGTAAATTGTGCCAAGATAATTTTGTCCCTGTAATTACTGCTTTAAGACTTCCTATCGATTGAATTAACATCACAATATGCCTATGTAGATCGTCCATCACAAATCTGTACCCATTTACGATCGTGATTTACGATTTCCAGATACAATAGTGATTTACAACAATAACAATGTCCACACTGTATTTCTGACCAATTTTATGTTATTTTAATAGACAAAACATTTGCATTTCCTTCAGAAGACAAGGACATTTCTAAGTCACCCCAAACTATTGAATGGTAGTGTATATACAGTAGATATATATTTTAGAACCTTACAGCATTCCTCAACAGACACATAAACGGTCGGAGTAAACATATGACAGCATGAGATGGAACCTATTGTTAGGTCAAAAGTTTATATTGTAGTCAGTAAGCTAAAAAAACATTTAATTACCTAATGTTATTAAATGTTCACCTCATTTAGGTACTATATATAACCTTTGGGTGGTAAGCAGACTCTTGTCTTGTCCTATGCTCTGTTGGTTTTAAAGGTTTTAGAATAATTACTGTTGGAAGGCCATTATACAATCCAGGGAAATGAGGAGTACAATGTAAAAAACATGGGTATGTTATAGTGCATTTTCATAAATAGGTAAGAAACAGATGTCCAACTCATTCCATCGAGGGCCCAGCGTCCGACAGTTTCCCTCTTTGCACTTCATTAAGGTCACTGATTAGTTAGCAACTTCCCTCACTTAGATCTTAACATATGTAACAAGTTATAAGGAAAATAATACACCTGGCAAACAGTAACCCCTCTGTGGAACTAATTTGATACCTCTGAATTAGCACGTTAAAAACACCATAAAGGGTATTCCTATGGTTACAGACCAAAGTTACACATCCTTTGTGAAAATCCTTTAAAAGCCCTTTAATAAAACTTAAATAACAATGTCCACCAGTGAAGAAAAAAACTGCATTTAATAGATCATGGACATCACAGTCATTGCTAGGAGAGTTTGGTCAAGTTAAAGAATGATGCCGTGTTAACACTTCTATTGTTACAATTTTGGTGTTGAAGATAAGTAGACTCCCCTTACACTTCCCTATAAAATTACTGCTGTAAACGAGCAAAACGGAAGTTAAATGAACAGACAAATGCATTGTTTTTTTTTCCAAAGTCTACTTAGTTCTTGACCTATGAGAAATAAACCAGAATAACAGAATTGTCACTTATCAATGGCTATAGAGGCCAAAAGAGAACTCCTGGAATGCTCAGACAGTAACCGCATTGGCCAAACTCTATCCTCTACATGACTGCAGCAAACTGTAAACATTTGACACCGAAGAGATCAAATGTCATCAGCTCATCAAATACTCAACGGTTGTCATTTAGTACTACAACAGTATTATTCAAGTCTAACCGTATGAAAGCTGTATAGGAAATTAGTATATTATTAACAGTGCTGCAATCAATAATATAACAAAATTATATACAGCCATGACAAAAAGTAAGTAAAACAAACAGAAAGTTGTGTGTTTATACATATCCGTATGTCTAAATGTGTATGGTCTTCAACACTACTGACAGATAAGGTAACCAAATTTAACATAAGACACTGAAAATATTATACTTTGCAAAAAACAACAAAAACAATCCTTCAAAAGTTATCTTTGCCTCTTTAGGCTGAGATGACTTCATCTAGTTGTTTCTTCTAACTGTCAACCTGTCTCACATCTATAGGGAGAACTGTTTCTCATCTGTAGAGCACTGCTTCCACTGTGACATGTTTGGGAGCTTTGTAGCATGCACGACCGGCTTCT
Organism: Esox niger; assembly: GCA_016801105.1. Classification (NCBI taxonomy): domain Eukaryota; kingdom Metazoa; phylum Chordata; class Actinopteri; order Esociformes; family Esocidae; genus Esox; species Esox niger. The sequence continues at coordinate 6,438 of JACXGJ010002517.1, read as the reverse complement.
AACCCCCATACAGAGTTTCAAAAGGATTGAGCTCAAGGCGGCAATTGCATAACGCTCAATCTCTTCTTTTTGAGAAATGATGTTGTAGCTTGGTGTGTGTTTTGGATCATCATACTGGTGCAAAGCATTGGCTTTTTTGACAGATGTCCTCAGTCTCCTCAAGAATTTGCTGGTACAATGTGGAATTCATAGGTGACTCAATGATGAAAGCAACCCCAAACCATAATGCCACTGCCTCCAAGTTTTAGGTTTGGTATAAGGTCTTTCTGTTGAATGGCAGTGTTTTATTTTCACCGAAAATGGCACCTGGGCTTGTGGGGAAAAATTTCCAACTTTGACTTATCTGTACACAGCTAATTTTCCCAGTGATTATAGTCTTTACCAAGGTACTCTCTAGCAAATCTCCTGTCTTGATATTCTTCTTTCTTGATCTCCCATGCATGCCAAGTTTATGCAGTCTCTTAAGAGACATGTGAGTCGTGAACTTCAGCATTGATTGTGGCTAGAGTCCTGTTGATCCACAGATGTGACCTTTGGGTTCTTCAATACTTTAATGAGCATCTTCTGTCAGCTATTGGATTGAATTTGATAGGACAACCTATTCTATGTAGATTGCGAGTGGTCAGGAATTTTTATCATTTGAAAATGATCCGTGGAATGATGTCCTTTAACAAAAAGTTGCGACGCCCTGTGTAATGTAAATAAAGTGTGATGATGTGCAAATCATTTAAAACCTTTACTTGAAAAAAATGGTACAAAGACAATATATTAAATATTGAAATGTAGACATATTGTTTCATGAAAAATATTTGCCCACTTTGAATTTAATGTCAGCAAAAAGTTTCAAAAACATTGGGACAGAGGCAACAAAAGACTGGAAAAGTTGTGTAATGCCAAAAAACTAAAACTGGTTGAAGATAACACAACTAAGTAGGTCAATTGGCAACATGTCAGTAACATGATTGGGTATTAAACAATCATTCCAGAGAGAACGGGCCTGTCAGAAGTGAAGATGGGGAGGGGTTCACCACTCTTTGTGAAAGACTGCGCAGGCAAATATTGCAACAATTAAAGAATAATGTTTATAAACGTAACATTTAAAAGATTTCAGGGACCTCATCTACAGTCCATACTATCATTAAAAGATAATGATATAAAAAAGAGAATCAGCAGAAATATCTGCATGCAAGGGACAAGGCAAAAAAACTAAATTGGACGGCCATGGTCTTCGGGACCTCAGGCGCCACTGCATTAAAACAGCCACGATTCTGTAGTGGAAATCATTGCAAGGGCTCAGGAACACAAAAATTCTACCATCCAAAGAAAAAAATGATACAAACAAATCCAGACATGCTACCAGCGCCTCTGGGACCAAGTTAATTAAGGTTGGACGGAGGAGAAGTGATAAACGGTCCTGTGTCCTGACAAATCTAAATTTTAAATTATTTTTGGGAATCCTTCCTTTGGACTAAAAAGGAAAGAGACCATCCGAATTCTTATTAGCACACAGTTCAAAAGCCAGCATCCATGATGGTATGGGGGTGAATTAGTGCACATGACATGGGTGACCTGAACATCTGTCAAGGAAAAATCTATGCTGAACAATATATTAACGTTTTAGAGTAAAATGCTGACATCAAGATGACGTCTTTTTCAGGGAAGGCCTTGCTTATTTCAGCAGGACAATTCCAAATCACATTCTGCACATATTACAAAAGCATGTCTCCTTTTAAAAGAGCCTGCGTGCTAAACTGGCCTGTCTGCAGTCCAGACCTGACACCCATTGAAAACATTTGGAGCATTATGATGTTACGAACTGAAAAATTCAACAGGAGACCCAGAAATGTTGAGCAGCTTAAATTCTATATCAAGCAAGAATGAGAACACATGTCACTGTCAAAACGACATCAGTTCCCAGTTGCTTACAGTACTGTTAAAAGAAGAGGTGATGCAACACAGTGGTAAACATGCCCGTCCCAACATTTTTTAAATGTGTTGCTGGCATCAAATTCCAAATGGTCATGTATTTTTCCAAAAACAATAAACAGTTTTATGATTTGATTTGTACTATTTTTATTAAATATAGGGATTCATAATTTGCACATCATTGTTTGGTGCACCTGATTCTAGTTGGTTACATTTTATGTGACTAATGGCTGAGGTGTACTAATGATTTTGCGAAAGCAAACTGACTTTCTGTTTATTTTAACTGCATAAATGGTTTCAAAATTACACAAAACGAATGTGGTTGTAATATCTCAAATGTCCATGTTTCCAAGCATAAATAAAAACACAAAAGACAACTTTCGGGGGTTTACTTGCTTCTCACATGACTGTAAAGCGAATGTACAAACGTAAACCCTTTAACAAAATATTTCCCTTGAGATCTTCTTTTCCTTTTACACTGAAGACTTCTAAAAACCAGACAATATAGATTATTCTTTGTACTTTGAATGAAATCATCTTGGAACATCCGTTTCAAGTCCTCATGAATTGCAAATAAAGTGCTGCAATCTACCAGAGTGTCTTATCTGAAATTCCATCAGACAGCTGAGGTAGAATGAGGGTAGAATGAAACAAATTGAATGGAGGCGGCACAGAGTGTGTCATTGTTAACACTTGCAATTGTACAGAAATACAGTCAGCCTATATATCACATTGAAGGAGACAGAGTTTAACCAACCTGCACACTTAGAGGGCTGCTTGTTCTAGACTAAGCACTCCAGAAGATTGATCAGGGTTGGCCTGGGCCTGCTAAGCTGACCAGCTCCTTTCTTCAGGTGCAGGCACTAATTGGAAGCCAGCAGTGGCTTTTGATTAAGGATTGGGGGTCAAGGCTTACCCTGTGGACATCTGGGCTGAAAAGGAGCCCTGAGGAATGGGTCCCCAAGAGCTCTGCCTCCAATGGTCCAGGAGTGCAGGGGGCCCACAGCTACCGAGCCCACAGCAGCTTGCTGCCCAACACTAGAGACCACGCAGTGGGCTGCAACAGGCTGCTGGGGCAGGAGGGCCTCCGTGCACCGGGAGTACTTGGGCTGGACCTGCCACACCGGTGGGAATTGGGCTTTTCCCTGGACACTAGGACGTACAAAGCTCTGGAGGCCGCGGCTGTTGGGCTGGACCTGCCGCGAGGGAGCGTTGTGGGGCTGCGGCGGCCGGGAGACAGTGACAACAGCCCCGGATATCTCTCTCCTCTTCCCAAAGGGAGCCCGGAGAAAAGGATCTGATGGCGGGGCCGGCTGGCGGGCGACGGGGAGAGGGGATTTGGTGAACACATCTCTCCCGTCTTTCCCTGCCATCCTGAAGGGGGCCTGCAGGAAAATGTCAGGGGAGGGGACTGGACACTGCGGGGTAGGAGGCAGACACTGGGACTTACCAGGTCTGACTGGGTGGTCAGAGGTCTTATTACAAGACAACAGCTGGGAGTGGGTCTCATTTATAGGCAGTGAGGGGAGTATGGTGCTTGGCCGGGCCAAGGAAACTTTGTGGCTGAGCCTGTCATTCGGTCGGGAGCCCTCAGTTCCAGCGGAGCCTGGTGGAGCTTCACAGTCTTTAGGCTTCTTCTGACTATCTGTGGGGTACAGAGGACAACCGTCAGACCTTTTCAACCAGACAGTTAACTTTCAAGCTTTGTAACACGCCTTAATGACAACTTGCGGTGTGGTGTTCACTGAATGTGTGGGAAAGTAATCGACATTCTGAACACAAGAAATTCACTTTTCATCCACAAACAGTACAGCTCTCTGTACTCGGCATTAAGGATTTTTGTGGTCTGGCATTGTTATGGGTATTATTCAGATAGGTTTTCTGATCTCAATAGCACTCAGGTAAGTGAGCAAACACTCAAAACGCTTGCCCATGGGACTTCCTTGTTGGATGAGCAGTATTTTTTTTTATACATTGAAGGTTATATCATACAAGAGGACTTGAAGGTTATATAACACAGTTGGGTATATGAGAGCTGCTTTTGCAGTAAAACATGAGGAACATGAACAAACCATCGAGTGCTTTCAAGGATGTTGGCATGACAGTGTAAACCGACTGCCCCTCAGGCTTGTCTGACATCAGGATCTAATTTAACCCACTGCCCAACCCACTTGAAATGTTTCGTTTGTACCGAATGAAAAAAGAAACAACGAGGAATGAAAAACAAGGACACTACAATCAGACAGATAATTACAGGATGAAAATAACTATAATCACATTTAACTCTGTGGCAACTGATCAAAGCACATGAAGTGACAAACGAAAAGTACAATCAAACTAAAATGATATGCAATTTCCCATTATAGTATTCGTTCCATTAATTATGTCTTTTTAATAGGAGGATATAGTGGCATGAGCCACAGATAAAGGAGGTGATTGACAGACAAGCAGGCAGGCATGCAGATCCACAGAGGTAGTCTTACCTGGACATAGTGCAGACCGACAGCTGTGTTAGCTTGCAGTTCCTGAAGTGGTTGATTAATGGGGTTAAACCCAGTTTAAAGAGGGTTAATGGAAGTAAGCCTGTGTGTGTGTGTGCGCGTCCCTTTCGAGATCCAACGTGCAAATGTTTTCAAAGCAAGGCTTAGGCATCCATCGGGATCTACTCTGAATGTCATCTTGCACAGATGTGCAATTAACTCACTGAACAGAAAGAAGAGGAAAATCAGTGGCTGTGATTCATTTGCAGGATTCTATTGTGCTCAAGTTAAAGTGTGTCTGAAACACAATAGCTAGTTCAAATGTCACCCCTCTCCCTCTGAATCGGTCTGTCTGCCAATATCATCATGTTGACCGCACGGCCTACGTTTAAGCAGTGTCAAGGCAATCAACTCCCTTGAGTCACTCAATTAACACTCCACACAATTGTACATTCACGTGTATATGTTTATTCAACATCCCTTTCTTTGTAATTCTTCAGTTATCTCACAAAAATAGAACACAGACATTACAGCTCTGACGCAGGATTGGCTGTCATAGAGACGGACAGGGATCCAGAACATTCAGGAGAACAATGGTCATCAAAACAGCTTTTTCACTTTTGGCAAAAAGAAAACAGAAAAACAACAACAGGGTAACACGAAGCCTCTCTGTTTGCACAACAACACAAGTTTCTACTAACTACCTGAATGGCAAGACCTTCACTGAGAACAACAGCACAGTGGCGTCTACAGGAAGAAGAAGCAAGGATTGCATAGGTCAATAGCCACGTGAGTATCTGCAGATGACTGGACTGTACAGTTGTGTGGGTGGGGGGAGGATTAGATGGGTACTTCGGCCTTCCGTTGGTTGCACATGTCTACAAAAGCCTGAGATTAATGAGACACAACGTTGAATTTCAGAATACTGTCAGTAAGGGCTGTTGCTTGGCATGCCTTGGTTTGAAAACTGCAGAACGGTGTTTTTCAGTCATTCCTTAAATACCCAGAGCATAGTGAGCAGTTCTATCTTGATATGTGGTACTAGTGGTGAGATCCGGTTAGGCCTGGCCCCACTGACTGATACAAACCCACTGACTCAGAACCATTCATACGATAAACGTCACAGCAGAGACGACCAGATATGACGAGCAATTAACTCATTCTTTTGAAAGAATCCAATTAGATCGCACCTCAAGTGGTCCACTCAGAAACACTAACGCATTCCTCTCATACGGTGACTTCCTCACTAGGCAGAAAGCGACAACACGCTTTTCCGGAGGACCTGTGCTTCTTAACGGGACCTCGCTGATGATGTCAGTGTTAGCGCAGCAAGGTCAAACGAGGACGACAACCCGCGTCATGTCCAAGAACTCCGACTGTCAAGTTACATTGCTGTAGGTCCGCACGTACACGCTCATACACGCACACACACACAGACAGACACAAACGCGCGCGCACGCTAACACTGCACCAACACACAAGAACAAAACAGTCAACAACACAGTCATGCTTCGATATGCTTTTTTTTTTAATGTGAAACGTGTGTGGAGAAAGCATGGCCTTATTGACTACTACCTTAGTGGAGGCTGTGGCGGCGCATCTGTACAGCGGCGTGACCGTGAGATACAGTATATGACATGGTAAAGCTCCCTGACACGGGGTCCCATTGCCTCACTCACTCTGTTTACGGCCCTCATCCTCCGAGGCGAAGGGAGGTACGTAAACGAACGCTGCATGGAGGGGAAACCCTACCCAGCCCAACCCTCAACAGATCAAAGCTACGATTGTCATAACTGTTGGTTTCGCAAAATGTCCCAGATTGCTTCCGGGGGAGAAATATGGTTGGGAGGAAAAGAAAAACTTCTCAAACACAGCTGCACAAACCGGAAAAAACAAAGTGTTTTTCTATTATAGTAATCTTAAGAATTATATATATATATATATATATATATATATATATATATATATATATATATATATATATATATATATATATATATATATATATATATATATATATATATATATATAT
>JACXGJ010002516.1:0-64679 GCA_016801105.1 Esox niger | reverse complement strand
CAAAGGTCAAACGTTTTCTGTAAGTCTTCACAAGGTTTTCACACACTGTTGCTGGTATTTTGGCCCATTCCTCCATGCAGATCTCCTCCAGAGCAGTGATGTTTTGGGGCTGTTGCTGGGCAACACAGACTTTCAACTCCCTCCAAAGATTTTCTATGAGACTGTGATCCCAGCTCTCTTCAGGTCATTGACCAGGTCCTGCCGTGTAGTTTTTGGCTGATCCCTCACCTTCCTCATGATCATTGATGCCCCCCTAGGTGAGATCTTGCATGGAGCCCCAGACTAACGGAGATTGAAAGTAATCTTGACCTTCCATTTTCTAATAATTGTGCCAACCGTTGTTGCCTTCTCACCAAGCTGCTTGCCTATTTTCCTGTAGCCCATCACAGCCTTGTGCAGGTCTACAATTTAATCCCTGATGTCCTTACACATCTCTCTGGTCTTGGCCATTGTGGAGAGGTTGGAGTCTATTTGAGTGTGTGGACAGGTGTCTTTTATACAGGTAACGAGTTCAAACAGTTGCAGTTAATACAGATAATAAGTGGAGAACAGGAGGGCTTAAAGAAAAACGAACAGGTCTGTTAGAGACGGAATTCTTACTGGTTGGTAGGTGATCAAATACTTATGTCATGCAATAAAATGCAAATTAATTTTTAAAAATTATACAATGTGATTCTCTGGATTTTTGTTTTAGATTCAGCCTCTCACAGTTGAAGTGTACAGACCTCTACATGCTTTGTAAGTAGGAAAACCTGCAGAATCAGCAGTGTATCAAATACTTGTTCTCCCCACTGTATGTCGATACATACATCTTAAATCCTTTCTCCAACTTGCTACCCGGAGCCTTGCAAATCATCTTGCAAATACGATTGACATTGTTAATTTTAGGCAATTCTTGTAAACACCTTGAATAAAAGTGTACTTTTATGTGTTATTTTTTTAAAGGAGTGGCACAACCATAAGTTCAGGGGCAGTATTAAGGAGAATGCGGAAGCGGTTGTACAGGGAGCCCATTCTCCTAGTGCTTCAAATGTGTAATGATAGGCAAGGGAGCCCGAAAACATATCCTGGTTCTATTTTCAGTATTTATTTGGTCAGATTTGTTCTTGTTTGACTGCCGTAATCGCAGAGATCCTGGAAAATGTCAGTTGATCTTTTGATGTTCTCTTGTGAGAGGGTTCCTTATGCGTTGTAGATTAAAACAAGGCATCGCATAAAGGATTTTATAGTTGTGGGCTTGTTGCTACCAGTCTTCTTCCGTTCTCCCTCTCTTTCACAGACTTTCATGTCTCAGACATGCAGACTTGCTCTCTTTCACTCTGCTCTTTTCCTTTTGAAATTTGTATTGGTCTCAAACGCTCACTATCATGTTCTCCTCTGTCACTCTCCACTCTTGCTTTCCATTTTGTTCCTCTCTTTCTCTCCCCCTTCTTTATTTCTCTAGCTAGTATTCACTGTCCAAGACCGGGATCTTACTGTGTGGGTCTGTACAGATGGTCTGGAAAGGGGATAAAGAAATTTCCAGACGGACATAAAGAGAACTAGCCAGGTTTATCCACTGCACCTACAGAACTATCAACACCAAGCATAAGACTTTCATGGGTAATGTTAGTCTATTTGAGATTCGTGTGTAGAACAATTCCAATTCCCCTGTAAAATGCTTGGTGTAAAAATGCTTTTAGCATGTCGTACCAGACATGCTAACATGTGATTTTTCACAGTACTCAAACCCAAAACGTATTGAAGGCATCTGTCAGCTATGTATAGAGCCATTTCATTATGGAATTATTTTTCAGAAGAGGTTTCTCTGGAAGAAAATGTGTAAATGAACCATGCCTCTCTACTTCCTAGCACTTCCTATCTTTACTGTAAGAATATTATGGGCTGTATGAGTAGTGTAAGGATATTTGTTTGCTATTACATGACTATTATTAATTTGATATTTTTTTAGGTGTATTGTAATTTAATGTAATTATCAGTAATTTTGTCTTTTCTCTAATATGTTTGATGTTTTATGTAGAACATTAGATCATTAGCTGCAGAATGTGCAAAAACTATGAGGAACTGATAAACCAAACTAAATTATCCAGGACTAGCCTTATCCAAATGGGCTTTCATGAAACCTTCAGAAGATTTCTGTAAGGATTTGTTGTAAGAACCAAATTTGCATGTGTTGTCTTATGAATTTAGCAACCATTTTTTCATCAAAACAGTCTCTTAAAAGATCCCCCATTCTGATTAGATTTAAATTCTTTTAAATGTACTTATGTCTATGATGGACACACTTCTGACAATTATATTGGGCCTGTTTGAAGTTGGTGCACTACCAACATCCTGAGACATAAGGTAACATTCTGGGTCATAATGTATAATGAGATTACCAAGCCTGGTAGGAATGAATGAACTAGTTGATGGGCATTGTTAGAATTGTACTTTTACACCTGGACTGTTCTCATTTGGGCTATACGTTGGAATTCTGTTATAACAATACTGTTCTCTTATGGGTCATTACTTGGAACTCTGTATCTTTGTGAAGGGGTGCTGATCAAGGATTATGCCACTTTTCTGTGTAATATTATTCAATATCTGGTAGTCTGTAAAGTCCCCATCTGAGCCTTGAGTCTTGAGAGTTTGAAAATGTTCTGGTTCATATGTTGCACTGTCAGACCCCTGGTTAGTATTTCAATTCTCTAAGTGAACTGTTCAGTTTGCAATTGTGTGGCCTATATTCTCTGTTTTGTAGATTTTTTTTTATATAATCAAACTGGGCTCTCTTAAGCAATAGCTGGTTTGGGGTGTTTTGGCGCACTCTACATTCTGAGCACCAGTCTTTTTGTTTATTACGTTCTTTTTTTAATTAGTGCTGCCTTTCTATTGGTTGCATACACTCCAGACAAACTTTATTTAGCCTGGTTAAAGTATTGCAGTTACTGTTTGAACCGTAGTCTGTCCCTCTTGCTGTGAGTGACAGTGGTATAATTGCGATGTCTAATAGCCGTATCATTCTTTGGCTAAGACGGAGGCAGTTTTGGAGATGCACTTAACCAAAAAAGACTAATGTTACTGCTCTTGTTTGGACAGTTAAGTTTTATCTTTCTTTATCTTTGACAATGAAATATAGCTAACTGAAAAGGTATTTAGATCTGTCAGCTTGTCTTGTGAATTTATAGTATTAGGATATTTACATCAGTTTATGTGATCTGTCTGGTTAATTTGGATGATCCACTACCACAAAATGTTAGTGTGTGCAAGACGATGCAAACGTACTGAACTAGTTGAGTTACCATTTCAAACGCCTGTGGTACATATATTTTTTTCTGTGCAGTCAAATGAAGCATTTTCTCTACTCTCCCTGCAGGAAGAAGTGCAGCCCCTCGGGTGCTGGAGCGCTACAAGGCCCGTAGTCAGGAGCAGGCCTCTCTTAACCGAGGCCTGAGTCGCTCCATGGGCTCCTTACCAATCCAGGATCTCATAAGGGGTGAGGAGAGGGCCCCGTCCGGACCTTACCCACCTTCTGGCTACCCTCCTGAGTCAGAGTCCTTTGCAGACCTTGCCTTCTACCCCCACCTCCAGCACCCACTCCAGCAGAGAGGCAGACCTTTAGAGGTAGACAGGAGGTCTCTCCCTTATAGGGGCGACTCTGTGGCCCAACACAAGAAGAACTGGGTGTCTTCCATAGACCTGGCTAACATTGACCCAGATGTGCTCCGGTTCGGAGCCTTGGAGGACGCCAGACGGGGCAGCAGTGCCCTCAGCACCCGCTCAGGAGGCAGACACAAGTCGGCTTCCCGGGCATCCAGGGACAGTCGCTATTTGGACTTCAGAGGGCTGGAGGCAGGCAGGGCGAAGGGCCACCACCACTCAGCCCTGTCAGTAAGCTCAGCTCTGACTAGCGCCTATGACCGAATCAAAGAGAAGCAGAGAAAGCTTCAAGTGCTCCGCCAGGCCATGGATGGTGAGTCCCTTTTTGGATTTTTATTGACATAAAGAAATGGGCTAGAGAAATGGGCTCAGATGATTTCTATTTGCTGATACACAATTTAAACATCCCCAATTTCCCACCTGATATAATGTAAGTTAAACTGCACCCCTATTTGTATTCACACTATCAGAATTGTGTCCTTATTTAGGGGTCCTTGCCCCAAAGGGGCTCTAGAGCCCTGTTATTTTTGTAAGGATTATTATTATTCCTTTTCTGGATGCATATTCCTGTGAGATGGCATGCGCTACAGACATGCCACTTTGCCCATAGGTGCATACTGTCTGCCGCATTCATCTATTAGACAAAGGGTCCAATTGAACCCTAGGTGGCGCTATAATTACAAAACTAAGTCGCTCCAATAGCTACACTGGCATATCTACCCCATATGACCTAGAAGTCTGAAATTTGGTTCACAGGTCCCTTTTCACTTAAGCCTCAAAAACCAATGAAATCCACCAACTTCGATTTTCCATCATTTTGAATTTTGTCTAAAACGCAAAAATGTTATCTTCAACTAGATGGAAGAAGATAATCAATCACGCCGCATCAATCACGCCGCTTGATATACAGTGGGGAGAACAAGTATTTGATACACTGTTGATTTTGCAGGTATTCCTACTTACAAAGCATGTAGAGGTCTGTCATTTATCATGGGATTTATTGCATGACGTAAGTATTTGATACATCAGAAAAGCAGAACCTAATATTTGGTACAGAAACCTTTGTTTGCAATTTCAGAGATCATACGTGTCCTGTAGTTCTTGACCAGGTTTGCAAACACTGCAGCAGGGATTTTGGCCTACTCCTACATACAGACCTTCTACAGATCCTTCAGGTTTCGGGGCTGTCGCTGGGCAATACGGACTTTCAGCTCCCTCCAAAGATTTTCTATTGGGTTCAGGTCTGGAGACTGGCTAGGCCACTCCAGGACCTTGAGATGCTTCTTACTTCATTCCTCAGTTGCCCTGGCTGTGTGTTTCGGGTCGTTGTCATGCTGGAAACCCAGCCCTGACCCATTTTCAATGCTCTTCCTGAAGGAAGGAGGTTGTTGGCCAAGATCTTGCGATACATGGCCCCATCCATCCTCCCCTCAATACGGTGCAGTCGTCCTGTTCCCTTTGCAGAAAAGCATCCCCAAAGAATGATGTTTCCACCTCCATGCTTCACAGTTGGGATGGTGTTCTTAGGGTTGTACTCATCCTTCTTCCTCCAAACACGGCGAGTGGAGTTTAGACCAAAAAGCTATATTTTTGTCCCATCAGACCACATGGCCTTTTCCCATTCCACCTCTGGATCATCCAGATGGTCATTGGCAAACTTCAGACAGGCCTGGACATGCGCTGGCTTGAGCAGGGGGACCTTGCGTACGCTGCAGGATTTTAATCCATGACGGCGTAGTGTGTTACTAATGGTTTTCTTTGAGACTGTGGTCCCAGCTTTTTTCAGGTCATTGACCAGATCCTGCCATGTAGTTCTGGGCTGATCCCTCACCTTCCTCATGATCATTGATGCCCCACAAGGTGAGATCTTGCATGGAGCCCCAGACCGAGGGAGATTGACCGTCACCTTGAACTTCTTCCATTTTCTAATAATTGCGCCAACAGTTTTTGCCTTCTCACCAAGCTGCTTGCCTATTGTACTGTAGCCCATCCCAGCCTTGTAGGTCTACAATTTTATCCCTGATGTCCTTACACAGCTCTCTGGTCTTGGCCATTGTGGAGAGGTCGGAGTCTGTTTGATTGAGTGTGTGGACAGGTGTCAATAAAATGCAAATTTAATTATTTGAAAATCATACAATGTGATTTTCTGGATTTTTGTTATAGATTCCATCTCCCAGAGTTGAAGTGTATCTGGTAAAGGTTACAGACCTCTACATGCTTTGTAAGTAGGAAAATCTGTAAAATCAGCAGTGTATCAAATACTTGTTCTCCCCACTGTATATATAATCTTGGGACAAGTCTCTAAAGGTATAAGGATTGTTGATATCTTTAACCCTCTGAGCGCATCAATGAAAACAATAGTAAAAATATATTTTTACATACTGCTCCGTAACCGTAGAGGTTAGAAGCTTAATTATTTTTCCACGTAAAAAGGGATATTCTGCTGCAAATTACAACGTCTCTTTTGTGCACTTTTTTCAACCAGAAGACCCACAATCGCGATCACAAAACCTCTTGATGACGTTTCGGCGCATCTAGGTCACACATTCATTCATAACTCTGATACCGTAGAAGTTAAAGGCTTCATTTATTTTGTACGGTAGCAAAAACTTTCCGCTGCAAATATCAATGTCTCGTTTTTGTACTATCATGTACTAGAAGCCCTGCAAACGTGATCACAAATCCACAAGATAAATCTAATTATAATTGATCTTATTCTGTTGTTCAGAAGTAGACAATACATAAACCAATCACAAACTGTGGTAAAACAACCAATGGAATGTCTACCCATGTCACCCCACTCCCCAAAAGAGAAAGAGCGAGCTAGCGTGCACCATTGGGGAGAGGTGCGAGTCGCATTTGCCATGCTCCCAATAAAGTCATTATGCACTTGGATTGCATTGAAGACGCATTCAGTTGCCACAAGCAATTGTTTTGAGAAAACATAAATGACCAAACTGCAAAAGAAGTGGAATCAATTATTATGGAGAGCGAGGATAGTTAAAATGGATCTGAACTTTCAGAAAATGAAAGGTATCAGGACAGAATCAACCTTTTTGTAAAATAAGGTATGTGTAGCCTAAATGCTATTCTATGATAATGTTTATTATTATTTTGCATTGTTTTCGTTGAATTACAAGGCCTATATGATAACTTCATATAATGGTACGGTAGCCAGTGGTCAAATGTGCACCTATGCTGTGTTGTGTAGTGTCACCTGTGGAAATAACCATCCAAAGACTGGACACATTCCTGTTCTAATCTCCACTATTTCCAGACATGTATGGAATTCCAAAGGAAATAAAGGCACCCCCTATTCAAGACCCCCATAAGAAATATAAATAAATCCTCAGAGTTCAAAAAGGGGACTGCCATCTAGTGGATGCTTTTGAAAGTACAATTTGACAAAAAGTTCAGTTGACCCCATTAGGGCCTTTTCAATGATTATCAGAATATTTTAGAACCAAGTGGATGTGTGTAAAAAAAGTAATGTTCATTTTATTATTTTATACATTCAAAACCATTCAACTTGTAGTTATTCTGAACCCCTGGGAGTATCCAATTGTAATGTAAAACTCCCTACCTATTATATTTTACAATTTTATTTTAATTTAAAACCAAAATATGGTCATCTGGGTTTTTCCATTTTTCTGACTACTTGTGTCTTAATATTTGTATTTTTTTATACATCCTTCATGTAGCTAACGATCAGCACAATCCCAGAATGTAAAAACCTTCCTTCTTCTATAAAGGATGACCCTTTAGAGGCCAACATTTCAAATAGTGACAGGCCGATTTGGAAACCCTAGCTGTCAGAGGGTTAACAGAATGGCTGGCATGAGCCAATGGAAATTATTTTGGGCATGGTCTCAATTCAAATGCTAATTTATGCAAGATGGTGAGGCCTACTGCAACCAAACTTAGTATATGGGTTCAGGCCTATGGCAGGAAGGCCTCCACAATGTTTCAAACTGACTGGCCAGATGGTGGCGCTATAATCAACAAATTCATTGGGCTCCATAGGAAATGAGTAAAAGTCAATGGGATATGAATGCACATCTATGGAGAATAACTGAGGCAATGGAGAATGAATGGGAGTCAATGGTGATTCAATGGGAGTCTCTGGGGAATGCATGGAGGCCACCGGGGAATGCATGGAGGCCACTGGGGAATGCATGGAGGCCACTGGGGAATGCATGGAGGCCACTGGGGAATGCATGGAGGCCACTGGGGAATGAATGGTGATTCAATGGGAGTCTATGGGGAAGGAATGGGAGTTAATGGGGAATTAATTGGTGCCATGGTGGTCCTGGAAGGAAAGGACCCTGCGATTTGCACTTGCTGGTATATTTTTATTACTGTTTCTATAAAGTGTGCAAATATGGTAAAACGTGTTATATTTAAATAGAAATATAGTCTAGATGCAGGGAATATTAAACATTGTAAAGAACTCATTTAAATGACAAGGGTTCAAGCTGCATTTCCCTTAAATGGAAAGAAGCTGCTTTTTGGGACATAAGCCCTACAATGTATGAGTCAGAACGGTTGTGGTTTCCAAAGGCCTGCTTCTAATAAGAGATAGATAATTCTAGACCTTTAACTCTCAATTTTGTAGCCAAGTCCTTTCCACACACACAGCCTCACAAACACTTAGACACATGCATTATTCCAGATTCACACAGGTTTGGTGGGAGTCACCCCCTTGATAATAATGACATGGAACGACTCATTATGGAGTTGTTCACTTGAAGACCGTGGATTCACATGTGGCACCTTAACATGTTTTTTTTTTTGCTCTTTGCATCTGGTGGCCATCTGGAGGTTTTACGGGGAGGGATGGATAAACGGGGCTATAATAAACGTCCAGCTCCCCATCCGGCCCGCCTCCTATCTTTGCTGTATTCCAATATGTACTCTTTTCTAAGTGTCCCGGACAAATGTAGTGTGTTGTACAGGGAATAAGGGTCATATAGGAATCGTTTTCCCCAAACACTCCTCTGGCGTTTTATCAGCATTTTATTTTGCTGACCGCCCTTCCAGAAGAAGTATTTTCCATCATGGTGTGCCGTTTTCCCTTGCTCGCTAAGGCTGTTACCCACCTCGATTTGCTGACTTTCTGAAATTGAGGATCGTTTATGTTTCTTTTAATAGGGGGTGTGAGCAAAGGGAACTCCCATCTCACTCTCCTGCTGAGGAGAGCACTGGTTGTGTGTGGGTGTTCACGTTTGGTTGTGTGTGACCGAGTGCTGGCCCCTTGGCCCACTGTATGTTTTTTACAGCTTCCAGTTCAACCTGATAAGAAAATAACAGACCATATTAGACCACACTGATGCAAAGGAATATGGAGTCGGCGGCCACTGAAATGGACTTGAGCTGAATCCTAATATTGTTGTATTATTTGGGCTGTATTATTTGGGCCCTCACATCCTCCCCTTATACTCCACACCCACGTATACATAAGGACCTAACCTGACCCACCAACACCTTTTCAGGGGGAAAAGGTGCTTAACTCAGGACTACAGTTTCCTAACTGCCCTCAGGTCTGTAATTGGAGTCATGTGTAGCAGATGAGAATTCCAAATGTTAGTGGACTTTCTGGTTCTTTGTAGTGGGAATGTGGCTCTGATATACGCTGTGCTCCAAAATGGACTAGATAGGCAGTGCTGGAACTAGTCAGGGATTGGCCTGTCTGTGTTTACAACAGGAGCGGCTGAGCTGTATTTTCCCCAACTTGGTTAGGATAGGAAGGGGCAGGGCCTGTGAATAGGCTGTGCTGCTCCCGGGTTGTTCTGGGGCTTGGCTGGGATAGGCCTGGCTTCGGAATAGACAGGGCTGGGATTGGCTGTCTGGGAATAGGTCTTCGAATTACTGGTAGGCGTTATGGAAGAAGGTGCCTAATTAAACTAAGTACCACATGACCTTTAGATTGTGCCTATTGACTTCAAAAGCAATTGGATGTTGTAAGACTGAGTCTAATTTTAAGATACTATGAACTAGAAACTGACTTATTTTGCCAGTTACTCACCTTGCATCTTTAGAGCATTTATCTACAGGTCTAAATGTTTTGACCTTCAAGTAATAAGATGCGAAGACAGTGGAAAATGTGCATGTACAGAGCTGAAAGTGGGGTGATCTTTTTTTGCAATTAAATTGCTTTAAAGCAAGGCTGCCCAGCCCTGTTCCTGGAGACCTACTGTCCTGAAGATTTTCTTCTCAACCCCATTTGTGACTAACTTGGTTATGCTTTTCATCCAGCTTATTATTAGAATCCGTTAAATTATAGTTGGTGAGAACCTATTGGACAGTAGATCTCCAGGAGCAGGCCTGCTTTATAGGGATTCTTTGTCAAGATTACTACCCATCTACAGCGCTTTCCTGATGAGCTAGTTTTTTTTATCATAGACATTTCTCAACGAATGGAATATCCTGTTGCAGCTTTGGTTAGTCTTAGACTGTTGTTGATTGTTTTGCATTGTTAAGGTAACGTCCAGACTTTACACCGGAAATGCTGAGTGCTATTAGGCTATCATTATCCTGTTGGCATACTGTATGATCTAACAGGAGGTTAGATCATACCGTATGTTAATAATCTCAATGTCTGAATTCTGTCCTCCTTTACTTTTCTCACAGTGTGTACACTGCTTAGGGCTATGGTGTTCTCAGAACAGGAGACAAAAGGCAGTAGTACTACATAGTAATACATATTTAGGCATATTGTCCCAGACACAGATTAAGTTTAGTAAGCACTTGGTGGCGATTTTCAATTGGGTTAGCTATTTAGTTTAAAGCTAAATCTAATCTGGTGCAAAAGCAGAAAACCGCCCTCTCACTCTTGCCCTCCCAGTCTTGCGCTCTTGCCCTCCCTCTCTCTCGCCTTCTCTCTCTCTTGCCCACAGTAAGTTAGTGGATACTGGTAAAGTTTATTACTGGCTAATACGCTCTTAAAACGGTCAGTGACAAACGCCATACAGTTCATAGATGCTATTTCTGGTGGAGGTAAATTTACTTAGAAACCTTAAGTCAGTTTAATACAATGCTTAACCTGCCAGGTCCAGGGTATTTTTGGCCGGATTTCACTACTTTGGGTCCTAGAGCGTTTCTGTAACAGAAATCATCTATAATGCTGCATCCTGGTGATCACATCCCCCTCGGGCTACAAAAAAACACATAAAAACAGACTTCTGGGACACTATTTTGAAACCTCATCTCTTGGAATGGCTAAAAAGTTTTACGATGCACATTTCTGCAATAGGGTATGCTAATTTATTTTGGAAATATTTATGAAGTTTTGTAGGATTGTTATTTTCTGATATTTCCATGACTTCATAGTCATATTACAGTTTTTTATGCTGTAATAAATGAATAAAATAAATAACAGAAGGTCAAAAATATACGCACCCCAATAAAAGTCAGTTCCTCTACCTAGAACATTATAAAATGAATTAAAAAAAGAAAAAACATTCCTCCGGTTATACCGCAATACACCTAATGACCACTAGATGGAAGCACGAGATCGGTATTGCGGTTGGGACTTATTAAAGTAAATTATCAACTTTTCCCCCCAAAAAAATACATCCCCATACTATGTTGACAGAATAATATTTGTACATCTTTTTTATAAACAAACGATGCTGTTGGATACCATTATTCATAAATAGCGATGTACTTACTTCATATGTTGATGGTTCAGGAGTCTGAGCTTTTGGAGCAGTCTGGCCATTACGCTTATGCATTGAATCAGATACTGTTTCCATACAAATTGTCATATTCTAAATACTCTTGCCCATTCATATTTAGTCTAAAAAGTTGGTCTATAATGTCCTTTTTCATAATGAAAGCGATGCAGGGTTGATCACGAAGCAAGTCTCTGTTGATACTCCATTGTCTGCAGCTTGGGTAAGGAGTGGCCACTTGAAATGGGTCTTGTGTCATAGCCCCTGAGATTCCCGGGGAAAGCTAATCTGAATTGCTAGTAGATGCTAGGCATCAGATGACCTAGCACAAATGTCATTTGCGATTGGTCAACAAAAATTTGACTTCTAAACAGCAGATGCCCTAAGCTCCATTACATGAAGTGAGTAATGGCCACCATTTTAGGTGCAACTTTGTGGTCACCTTACGTAGGCTGTAAGGCACATAGGAACACAAACCTTACATCAATCGCTTCATTGGAATTAGCCGCTAACCGGTAACGAAACTGAAATTTTATATCTACAACCATTCGGAATCAATAAATTCAAATACAAAGTATACGTTCTTCCGCGTATACGGGGATGCGAGCCCACTAAAGGTTAATGGTGGGTACCATTAAACTAGCTACTTGCCAAATGTGCAGGTAAACTTAGTAAGAAACATTGGTCAATTCAACTCTTATATTATCAATATTATTCACGAATGGCCAATTAGCAAGCAAGTTCATTTATTTAGCACAATTCATACATAGAAGCAATTCAATGTTATTTACAGTAAAAAATAAATGCAATGGAATTTAAACAGAGATTTTAACAATGACAAAAAGGTTTTTCCTCTGATAACAACAGAACTTGCATTATGATTGCTAAAAGTTAGCAGTAATTACATTTAATAATGAAATGAATCAAAAAGAGAAATATAAAATACAGCATAGTAATAATGTTTAGAATAAGAAAATAGATCTAATTAAACAAATAAGCTATAAAAGCTGTCAGTTAAGTTTAAGTGATAACAACATAGGAAGCTATAAGGCTGACAGTGTGGTTAAGTTTAATAGCTCAGTCATTGGCACGTGAAAAGAGAAGTGTTTTTAGCCTGGATTAAGAAATTGACACATTTGTTGAACGTCTTAGATCTTCTGGTAGTTTATTCCAGTTGTGTACAGCATAACTAAAGAGGGCAGCATTTTCTATTGCGGGCTGGCTGAACTAGGCTTGCCTGGTTTCTTGTTTTATCCAATGAAGCATTAAGTCTTCAAAAGATTAAATGCATTTTAAAAAACGTTGCTCATTATATCTCTGTTGCAGAGGGACAAGAGAGCAATGAGTGAAAGACAATGCCTATTAAAAGCTGCTGTTTTGGAGCCCACTATTACCCAGTGGTCTAGCCATTACAGTTTGGGCCTTGTCAAAGATGATCAGATCCTTACGCTTGCCAATTTTTCCTGCTTCTAACAAATCAACGTTGAGGACAGAATGTACACTTGCTACCTAATAAATGCTACCCACTGACAGGTGAAATGATAATGAGCTTATCAGTGTTATTCACTTTATCTGTGAGTGGCCATAATGTTACGGCTGATCGGTGTGCATCCACTCTGTAATACCATGAATCTCATTTATTAATTTTATATTTTTATTGATTTATAAAGAAATGAGCCAGCCTTAAAGATATTGGAATCATTGTTTTCATAATGGGTACTGTATCACTGTTAGCTAGCCATCTACAGTAATCTTTGTACAAGAGTACACTTTAGTTCCGTTAATAAACATTGTTGTCTACGTTATTTTAGAAATGTAATAGTTGAGGAATAAGTTGTATTCCGGCTGTTTAAATATTATAATGGTTAAAGACACAGTCTTCTACATAGGAAACTGCATCTCGAAACCAGCCAGGGACAACAACTTTCATATTTTTTTTAAGTTCAGCATTTTGACTTCCTCAATGAGCTCACAATTTAGTCATGACTACAGTTGTTGTTTAGTTCTTAGAAAATATTTTGAACCCAATTCTTTCAGGTATATTTAACACCAGTTTATTGTTAATAACCCATTCTCTCATTGACTGTAACTCCTAGTTAAGTTTGTAAGCTCATTGGCTGTGAGTGCTGATATTGTGGAATCATCAGTGTGCATTGTCATTTTAGCCAGCCTCTTGTAAGATTTCACCTGTTTTGTGAAGTTTGTCCACTTGACCAGGTGAAGTAGTCATTAAATTAGTTGTCACTATCAAATGGTTTCAAAAATAATCCTACTTCAATGAAATATTGCTTCCAGACATGTTTATTGTTGATTTAGACAAACACTTGGTTCCTCATTTAATGCTGTTTACAATTCCCTTCACGGAACAGTGCAAACTGTCTGTAACCAGAATGGAAAGAGGAGTGGGAGGGCCCGGTGCACAACTGAGCAAGAGGACTAATACATAAGTGTCTAGTTTGTTTAACATACGCCTCACAGGTCCTCATCTGGTTGCTTCATTAAATAATACCCACAAAACACCAGTCTCTATGCCAACAGTGAAGAGGCAACTCCAATTGTTCTCTGCAGCAGTCACTCATCCAGGCCATAAGCCTCAGTGTTGGCCTTCTAGGCACAGTTCCAAAGAAGAAGTCATATCTCAGACTGGCCAACTTAAGGAAAGATTAAGATGGAGAAAGAAACACAGACACTGTGCAGAGAACAATTGGAAGAAAGACAGAAAAACATAATGTTTATCTCTTTGGAATTAAATATAAGCTATCTCTCTAAACATCCACGTCATTATTTCAAAACAAAACAAAGGCTGCAGGGCTCTTTTGATATTTACATGGTTATCTAATACCCCCAACTCAATGTTTCATGAGGTAACTTGCCACTATAGTAATAATTTTTCTAACTTATGGTATTACTTGGGCGTGTAAAGATAGGTGGTAATCTCGGAGATGTTGAATCAAATTTGAGGTGTTAGACCCTTTAGCCGCATGTGTTTGCATGTACAATATCCATTGTCCTGAACAACCCCATTCTTTAAGTATCCAAAATGCTCACACACTAGTGACATCAGGTGGATACAGAGCCTCGATGGTTGTTCCATCTGCCATTGTTTTTGCTAATGTAAGTTGCCTAACTCAAACACAAATATTGCTGTCATGACAGTACACCGCATTTTATATAATTTCGTTTCATGTGCAGTAAACGTTGGCAGTGTTTCTTACATTTTCCTCACTGTGCAGACTTTGTTCATAAAAAATTATGTACCATAATGTCCCTTTTTCAAAAGTGAGAAGAGAAACACTCGGTGTAGCTAAGCCGTTACAGGTAAAAACATAAAATAATTTGATGTTTTAAATCATGGTTAATAGTGAAATCAGTTCATCGCTGCATCGCTAGTTGTAATGTGAGAGATTTGTACAGGCTCAAAGGGATCTTGAAGAAAGATGGCTTACACTCCATTTTGCAATGCCAAGCCATACCCTGTGGACAGCACTTGATTGGAGCCAATTTCCTCCTACAACAGGACAACAACCCAAAGCATAGCTAACTATGCAAGCGCTATTTAGGGAAGAAGTAGTCTGCTAGGTATTCTGTCTATAATGGTGTGGCCAGCATAGTCAGCAGATCTCAACTCTTTATATGATACATAAATGTCCATCAAGCCAATCCAAGTTGTGGGATGTGCTTCAGGAGGGATGGGGTGAGATCTCTTCAGCTTACCTCAACCAATTGACAACTAAAATGCCAAAGGTCTGCAAGGCTGTAATTGCAAAAAAATAAAATTATAATCTTGTTGATGAATATATTTCTTATTAATTTTGCTATATAACTCATTTCATGTATGTTGTCATGGAAAACAGGGATATTTTTAAGTGACCCCAAACTTTTGAAAAGTAGTGCACATCATGTTCTGTAGCACTCGTCTATCAGTAGGGTAATTTGTTAACTAGCATGCTCAGTCGTCATTTTTATCATTGTTGTCTTATGTGTCTTAGGTGTCAACAACTGAATAATCTCTGAAGAATGTTATGTATGTAACGTATGTGGCATGAACTGAAACTCAGAGCAGGACTTTCAAGTTTTGTAGGCTACTGAATGTTAAACTACTTGTCATGGGTTTTCCCACGTTTGCAGCCTCTGATGTTGATTTCTAAAACCTGTGTGTTCTGTCCTGCCAAGATCTAGTCATGAGTTCTATAGAATATTATTTATTTTTTTCTCGTTATGTTTGTGAAATATACTGCAACCTGCGATGCTGAACGAAGTGTTGGGTGTAATTTATTTATTGTGGCTATGCAATATGATGACCTATGTATAATATCCGGTATACAATCTAATGATGTTCTCTTGCGGTCTTTAACCCGTAAACTGTTCGTTATATGTTGTACTTCGGCTGCCGTGCACATTAGCTTCACCAAACTCACCATGCGTGTGTCTATTTCAGGGTTTTGTAAAGTAAGTTACCCTTTTTCATCATGTATGGACTGGTAGAGCACAGCAGTTGAAACACCAGTGTTGTGAGTTATTTCCCTGGGTCTGTGTGAGAAAATGTATGCACACACTATTTTAAAATTCTATCTTAACTACTTGAATGGTGGAAGCTATTAATAGCAGCATCCTAGCCAAAATAGGTTTTAATAGAATCTGTAGTGCTTTTGTCATGATTTTCTTTTACTTCTGGTACAAACATATTAGAGTGATGTTTAAGCAAGGGTTGGGTTCGGTGTGGAGCCTTACAATAAATAAACAGTGGATGTCTACAAAGACTTGTTTTCTCAACTGCTACTGCTGTGCTAAGAAAGTGTGGTATAGCTGTACAGTAGGTGTGACAGTGTAACATTAAACTGTGATGTGGTGTTATTTAATGGTGATGAGGAACAGAGGTTAAACAGTCAGATGGGTAAATTTGGCAATAGGACTTTCCAACAAAAGCTCTGCTCTGTCCCGTCATCTCTTAAATAGAGCTATCCTCTCCTCACAAAGCCAGCCCAGTGGGAGCCTCTGCCTCACAATTCAGTCAGCATGCTATTAAGCATCCACAGCTCAAAACTTAATTCCCGTCAGCTAGTTTCTCAAATAGCCCTCCCTCAGCCCCAACTTTCACTCAGTCAGCCTTGGCTAAGGTTGGTAACCATTTAAACTCATGGAAATAGGAGCATTTATGCATTTATTATGTTTTCTAAGAAAAATATTTTTCCTCACCAGTTATATAAAATTATCTGATGTCTCCTCTAAGACTCTTCAGCAACATTGGCAAAAACTAGCTGTTTCCATAGTAATTGCTTGTCATGTTGGCCTCTGAGCTCATCTTGATATAAACAAAATGTAACCGCCTCACTATGAAAACGTAGTGATGTATTAACAAATGTTTACTTTTTTGTATTGGCGCTATATCAGGGTGTCATTATTTTGGGGTGATTTGTATGTTTGTCTGTAAGGTTTGATATGCATCAAGGAAAGATTGTGAAACCATGTTGTTACCTTTTTGTGTATGATCTTCACAAACCAGTTTTACTGCCTAGTCCGGTCCACTCTGTACTAAGGTGTTATAAATTAAATGTGGCTGAGGGTCCTATAGAAGAGTTGAATGGGATAAATAAAATAGAAACTGCACAGTTTAATGAAACTTCATTTTGAAACCTATTACTCATTCCATGTTGCACACTGCACCCCACTCAATTGCCAGGAAATTCGCTCTGCAATGGTTCCCAGGAAGGGGAGCTGCCACTTTGGTAAAAGCTGATCCAAATAAATGTTTGATTGTTTCTTTTAGACCATAGATAATTTAAGAGACTGACTGATTATTTTGTCTTCCAGACCCACTCCACACCCACCAGAGGTACCACAGTGACTACAGCTCATCCAGCGAAAGCCCCTCCGTAGTCTCCTCTGATCCAGACTACCGACATGGTAACTTTCTGATCCAGACTGCAGACATGATATCTTTAGCTATGGGTAGCTGAGGAAATGATTTGTGGAAATACAAACCTTACCAATATGCCACACACATGACAGAGCAAGCCCTTGATATTTACTCCATCATAAGTCATATCTTGACCGTAAAGCAATGGTTGTGAAAAAACAATCAATCTTTAGTAAACACTCCCTATTAGTGTTTGCGAGTGACGTAGCATTGACACTTTGTTCCAGTTTCACTTATGCTGCCCAGCAACTCCCTTAGATGATTCCTGCCTCACATTGGGTTCTGCAGTGGCTTCTGTCTATAATGTGAGACTTTTAAACATTAACTTTTATCTGTCCTGTACTAGTTCAGAAACCAGAGGAGCCGAGGCGGTACAGCTCTCAGGTGGCTCTCTCAGAACACGACGGCATGTCTCTCACCAGCCACAATGTGCAGAGGCACAGGTATGTTATTCTCACCGGACTCAATAGCTGCACGAAGTGCAAGTTTATCTACAACAAAGAGCTTCACCATGGTTGCGTAAATAATATAGCGCAAGCAATATAATTTCAGAACAGAAAATGTATATTTACAGTGAGGTCATTTAGCAGATGCTCTTATCTGTATCCACTTATAGGAATGAGTGCATACGTTTTCATACTTGTTATCTGAGTTTATTGGACAAGTCCAGTTAAGTCCCCTGTAACTAATGAACACAACCTTCACCCGAGTGCTCTCTCTTTCTGTGACTCTACTCACGCACATTCCTAGCAGTCACTCATCCAGGCCATAAGCCTCAGTCATCCCTAGAGCTAACATATACCTTGGTAACATGATAACATATACATTTGGAGCGGTTAATGTTCTGCTAAAGGTATCATGGTGTGAATTTGTCCTCACGTTGCCCGCAACCTTGGGAAAATTTATAGAAACACGTCTTTATTTGGAAGTCATTCAGAGTTTTAAGCCGGTTCTAACTGAGTTTAAACACGTATACCTATCAAACAGTAATGTTTACGTCTTGAAGGGGTTAATGCATTGTGTTTACCATTCACTTCCTCATACTGAGAGCTGTACTGTTTAAGCCTTAGCTCTCCTGCACCCCCTAATGGCAGTTTATTGTATGGTCAGTCCCAGTTGTCTGTTTCAAAGGTCTTTTTACACCTTAGGGCTGTGTTTCTCAACCCTGTTTCTGGATGCTCCGCTGCCCTGCATGTTTTAGATCTTTCACTACCCTAAGATACCTGATATAGCTCATGAAGTACTTTATAATGAGCTGATCATTTCAATCAGGCGTGACAGGGCAGGGGAGGGGGGGCCGCCCAGGAGCAGAGTTGAGGAAAAAATTTTGTCAGCTTGATTTTCCTCTCAAAATACACTAAATGAAACTAACATTTAATTGAGAGAATTGTATTCAAAAACATGTTTCAATGTTTCAATAATTATTTGTCATGCCACGTGCCACATAATGTTGGTACCCATAGAAAATCTTATGAACAAAATGTCATTGGTATATCCAATTTAGTTTTTACTTTTTTAAGTTCATCTTTGGGAACTCTTGAAGTGGTCATACATGAAATGCTGTTTCACAGGGGTATAAATAAGTGGTGACACACAGGCTTAACTAATTTAGTCGTCCATCATCATAGGAAAAGCATGAAAACATAAAAAGTCCTTCACAAATCAGACAAGTGCTATTAATTATACTTACATGACTGAAAATACACTATGTCCACTATTTGGCAATAATAAAAAAAAATTGAAACAACTGGAGCTGTGATGAACCTGCCTGGAAGACGACATGTATTTTGCCTACATGGACAGTGAGATACATTTTTGAGCTGGCAGAAAAGTGTCCAAGGATCCCAATTTGAGAATTGAATAAGTTTGTTACATATTCAGACCACAATGTTGCTTTCTGGGAACACCCAAGTGGTGTTACTGTTGTAAAAGGTGCCATAGTCATGTAGAAAAATACAAAAAAGTGTGGTGGTGGGTCTGTGATGCTGTTAGGATATGAGAGAAAGTAGGCTTGGAGAAACTTAACAAAACACAGATGTACTAACTAACTCTGAGCAGAGGTGTATAGATAGGATGTGTTGCCTGATGCTGATGGGCCCCACACGTGCTGTCCATACCTCCTGCTAGGAGTTGCTCATGTGACTGTCACAGGCTTGAGGGATAGGACCATTGACCATATGCTGGAACATTCCATACAAGATCATTTAGGCCTTTCTTATTGGAGGGTATTTGGCTGGGTTTGACCATTGGCCGCCTCCCCTGTATTCGGTATAAGTACTGTGGAACTTCCTGTATTCTTTAGAGAGAGAGAGAGAAACTATGTACTGTTAACATCAGACGTCTCATGCTGAATAAAGATGTCTCTCCCCTGACTTTTTGGTTGCATAACCTTTGTTCTTGGACATCACTGGAACAGGAAGCTAACAGATACATGGCAACATGGACTCTAAATACCAACAAGGTTAAAACCAATCGGTCACTGTGTCCTTGAGTAATGCATTCCTTCATGTTGCTCTAGATAAGAGCATCCACTAAATGAATGAAATGCTGAAAGTGAATTTAGGACTCAGATTAGTCGTGGGATGTGTTGCTAATGCAGCTTTCACAGGTTAATATTTGCTGTTGCGCGGTAGTGCTGAGATTAATCCATGTCCCAAATGCTGTGGAAGGAGTAAAAGTAGGCTGAAGGCTGAGTGTTCCATTGTATTGTAGTGAGTTCAGGGCTGTTCATTGTCACTTTGATTTTATTCTTGATGCTGTGTCTAAGCACAGGGCAACAGGAAGTTTTGACACACTAATCAGTTGGGCTGTGTCACATGCCTATGCACTTAGGTCACTAGTTTAAAACACCCATTCAGCATTGATCTGACTCTAATCTTTAGCATCTAACTCTGTGTGTGTGTATGTGCAGGCGTGTGTGTATGTGCAAGCGTGGTGCACAGCTAGGCACAGTGGCCCAAATTCGTGACCTATCTCCCAAGTGTTGTAATTCCAACCAAAACTAGTTGATGCAGATGCTAGAATTACAGCATAGTAGTCATCCTCTGTCCTTAAGTTTTCATTGATATGTTCTGGCGCTTTGTAGTTTTGCATTAGATCTCAACCTTTTCAAGCTGATCAGAAATGAATGTACTTTGACATGATGAGACTCTAAATGTAATTTTTGGGTAAAAGTTCTAGTGTGACATTCGCCGTATGTCTGATTTCAAATTCATAATAAAAAATGTTTCACCTTGCTATGACCTGTAATATTTTCAATAACAGTATAATTAGGAGCTTACACAACATTTCTCACACATTTCAGAATTAGAAAGAGGTTTTAACCATGTTTCCATATTGCTGACTAATGGAAAGTCCAGATACAAAGCTCCCCTGTATAACCTGTTGCTAATGCTTCTCTAGGTAATATTGAAAAATATATAATGTCTGTTCTATTTACTGAATTTTTGTCAGCAATATTTCATCGCTTCTCTGTTCCGTGTAAACAAGTTTAATAATCAAGTGATTACTGACCTGAACAGAGTGAGATCAAAGAAACATCAGGTTGTTATAGGTTTTATTGGTTCTCAATTTACTGCACCTGCTCAAATAATAAAAAAATCACTATAATGTAGAGCAGGTATTCATGTCAGATCTGTGTCTCTCCTCATGCAGGTTGTATGACACTGCAGCAGATGAGGAGCTGGGGGGTGCTGAACTGAGACTCCAGAAACGGGAGGAGGAGGTCCAGATGATCCAGGCCAACCTGACCAACAGGCTCTCACAGGCCTACCCAGGGGATGGCCCGCGTGTCTCAGTCCTCTACCCTGGGGACGAATCCCTGGCTCTGGCACGCGCCTCCATGCTGGACCTCCAGGACCCTTTCAATACCACGCTAGCACCCCAACGCAAACCAAAGGTAGTTAAAAATCAAACCAACTTACAAGGTACTCTATTATCAGGTGAATCATTTCAGCAGTTCTGTGAGGAATGTGAGACAACCTCACATTTTATGGCGTAATGTAGCACAGTATAATTAACCACTTCTGTCTCTGCGCACTTTTATTTTCCCCTCCCTATTACGACAGAATTTCTTTGGTCCTGAATTTGTGAAGATGGCAAGCGAGCCATGTGTGGCCCTTATGGTTCCTTCTTCAATTATGGTGAGACTCATTTAAATTGATGCCTTTTGCACAGGCTTGTGGAGCCAATGTATTGAATACAGTGGTTTTGGGCACCAGGCATATGTCAGTGTTATCAAAACTGATTATCACTCCTCTCTCCCAGGCCCTTGTTCAAACCACATTGGCTTTCATTCTGAACCCTTTAAATGCGTCTGGTTGAGCTCGCCTTTCCGCAGTAAAACTGAATTGAAGCCATGAAAATTTTAACTCCAACGCTTGCCCACCTGGCAAGTCCAGTCACGCTCAATCAGGCGCAGCAAAATATACATTATTATTTTTAAAGCCACTAGGTATGGGAACTCAGTATTATGGACCTTCCCCTGTCTCCTTTCTCTACCCCAGAACAAGCGTGGCAAGCTGGATGAGGTCCAGAGAAAGTTGGGGGTGGTTTTGCTCAACGGCCAGAAGCTGGAACTCAGTTGTGACTACAAAGCTGTGTGCAAAGACATACTGGACATGGTGGTGGCTCATGTTGGACTGGTTGAGCACCATCTCTTCGGCCTGGCGTTCCTCCAAGGTATGTCCCAGGTGGATTCTGCGTGTGGGTCTGTGTGCTCTTTTCTTATGCGTTTCTATACCTGTGGAAAATACTTTGTTTCTGGTTTTATCTCTCGTGCTGTGGAATTGTCAGGCCACTCCACCTGCATGTCCGCTAGTGACGTATTTCGGACAACATTCGCAGATTCACAGGTTGTTCTTTTCTGCAAGCCTGCGTACATGCACAGAGAAAGGTAGCTCACATGCTGATTTATTCCTGTTATCTCCCTGCCTTCCTTCGGGTCTTATACCAGATAACGAGTTTTTCTTCGTCGACCCTGATGCCAAGCTGTCCAAAGTGGCTCCCGAGGGTTGGAAGGAAGAACCAAAGAAGAAGAAAGCTGATGTCCAGTTTAATCTTTTCCTACGAATAAAGTTCTTTCTGGACGATGTTAACTTGATTCAGTAAGACACCCTTATAAAACATTATTTTCAAGTCAAATCAACTGTTAATGATAACGTGACGAATACAACCTGTGCAGACATTTGCAAATACTTCATTACTAACCCATTCCCTCAATGTAATAAAAGTATATAGAAGAGATGAACCAGAGCAGTCAATTAAAAGCATGTTAATCCAATGTTAACGGGCAAAATATAGTTATAATGTGTACCATCGCAGAGAGAGTGGAAAGGCCCTGGATAGGACGGAGCTCTCCCGCATTGAATGTTTGCAATACCAAGGAAATTCATAAAGCAAATCTAGAACCAGTTTTGTGTTTTTGATCACAATGAATATGTTTACATATGGATATGTTCCTGAGGGCAAGAAAATCTGTTTGTTTCAATCATAACAATAGAAATAAGATGAAATACAGCACAACAGATCTGGGTCCAGACTACAGGCTACTTGGAGCCTTTTGGGAAAATAAAGCTAGCCCTGTGGTCAACATTTTTGGCCCCATATAGAATAGTGTGATTACTCTTGTTCCACACCAGGCACTCCATGACGAAGCACCAGTACTACTTGCAGCTGAGGAAGGATATCTTGGAGGAGAGGATGCGCTGCGACATGGAGAATGCCATGATTCTGGCATCCCTTGCACTGCAGACAGAGTTTGGGGACTACCAACCAGAGGCAAGCCTTTTCTCATAAAGGACTAGTTCCTGATTCTTTTTAGGAGGTTATTACAAACTTCGGCTAATTTTAGCCACTACAAAACATTTATGCAAATTATGGGGTTTTACCTTAAAGTAACATCAAACCGGATACTGAGATGATTAACAAAACTCCATGCATGCACACATGCCCAATTACTTTCACTGACTGTGGCTAGATATCCACTATGTATAATAGCTGTTGAAGAAAACTCATCCATGGATTAATTTCTTGTGGTCCTTCTTTAGAGTTGATACATCTATTATAACATCATGTTGTAAAACACTATACTTCAACTACTGTATTAATACATTAATACTGTCGTTGTATGTAACCATATTAACCAGGGTATTAACTGGCTGAAAATTAGTCTAAGGTGGTACCCCAACCCCCGCTACCCCATGCTCTACTGGATGCCCCTCTGTGATATACTTTATATAATATCTGGCCACTTGAAAAATAAAACTATTATAGTGTTAAATCTGCCCTGTCCACATGAGCAGCTAATGCCCATTACAATGTCATCCCTAATACAATAGCAACCAAAAAACAAGGAATAAATCTATTGTTTACATATTAACATGTTACATATTTAATCTTTTTTGTAGGATTGCATCCTAATGTTTTCCTCTGCCTGTCCAGTACTTGTAGAGATTTCAATGGATTTAAGTGCATCCAGCCTATAGATTCTGCTTGGCTATATTCATAAGCCCCAAAACACATTGGCTCCACAATGCTCCTAGCATATAGTGCATTTCATTCCCTCTTTGTTATGTCTGAGACACCTGAAAACATTTTGCCATTGAGCATCAAAACTATGTATTTTAGGTGATCTAGGAATCACATAAAAAATATGAAATCACTCATCAAGCATTATAATGAATCACTGTCAATATTATTGTTGTCTATTTTCATTGTTAATTTGATTTGCATAAAAAATGCATCAGAGCTGTATTACAGCCTTGTTGCGTTGTTTTTTCCTCCATTCTTGCCGCCACATTTATCCCCCTCTCTCGACTTTATCTGTAAGCTACAGTTCTTGGCAATGCTGTTTGCGCTCATCCAGCGTCTTCACGTTCATATATTTATATTGTTAGTGACTTAAATATGTTAATTTTACATTGTAAATTGCATATAAAATGTTTTTGGGGACAGTAGCCTACATACCCTAATCTAGTCGTCTTTTCACCAGTCATCTTAGTCTGTTTCACGAACTCTATTGAAAAAAATGTCATCTGAAACATTAATAAATTTCATGCAGATTGGATGTAGTTTAGGTTTTATTACATTTTATTTAAGTATTTTTGCATGCTTGGGTGTAAAAGAAAACTAGCTTCCCCTTTTATTTCCGACATTACTCATGTCAGTAAGGTCCTGTATGCAAGGTTGCCAGATCATTGACAGTAAATTGTGAAATCTGAACAAACACTGTATCTCCTATACAACCCTATCTGTGAAATGACCCGCCCAAGCCCATAAGAAATAGACCAATTGTAAGGGAAACCTATCAATCTGGCAATGATGCCACTATGAAAATGTTTTCTTCCTGCAGTCACATCCGCTGCAGTATATCGCTGGTAGGCTATTTAGCTTATGAGCGCAAAATTGTTTTACCATGCTGACACACATAGAGGCTTTGCAAAGCAATGGGAAGGCAGACGCCTTTGAGTTTTATATGCAGGAAAATCCATGTCATCATTACCTGCTGGTTTCACTGACCAATGTTAAGTCTATTTTTAGACTTAAAAACCCTTCCAATTGTCACTTCATTGAAACATGCTTTTTTGTCCAGTAATAGACTACATCAGTAAATCCAACCTAACAGGCTCTGTATTAGCTGTATGTATTCTCCTCATCTGTTTTAGCTCCATGGAAAGACGTACTTCAGACTTGAACATTACTTGTCTGCCTCTGTTCTGGATAAGCTCAACCAGAGCTCTATCAAGGAAGAACTGCCCAAACTCCACAGCAGTTACTACGGCGCCACAGAGGCTGAAACCGAGTTTGAGTTCCTAAAGGTAATGGTCTAGATGGGATGCATTAACCTGATCCTCAATCTACTTTCGTGTTTTGCCAATTTCATATTCAGGAGAAAAAGTTGATCTGATTATTATCTGTCTATGTGGGGAACAAGGCTTAGTCTGTGAAGTACGACTATCGGCTTGCATTTTGAGTGCCTTTGCATGTGTAATCCCAGGTTGAAGTAAAGGTTTGTGTTCTTATGCGCTTGTTCTCTGAAGGCTAGCCAGAGGCTGACTGAGTATGGGGTTCACTTTCATCGTGTCCTGCCTGAGAAGAGGTCCCAGACAGGCATCATGGTAGGGGTCTACTCCAAGGGTGTGCACATCTTTGAGGTCCTGAATGGAAACAGAACTCCTGTACTAAGGTTTCCCTGGAGAGAAACCAAGAAAATCTCGTTTACAGTAAGTACTCTATCTCTTTTGAAAATCTACGGCTTACATTTGTAATTCAAGAACCGTAGTACTACTTGAGTTAATAGTGTGTTAGGGTTATCCCTTATCCTAACACGATTGGCCTTAATGAATTATTTTTTTATTCGAACTACAGGAAAAAATAAATATCCTCCCATTTTTCTTTGCAGAAGAAGAAGATCTGCCTTCAGAACACATCAGATGGGATAAAACACCTCTTCCAGACAGACAGCAACAAGACTTGTCAGTACCTGTTAAACCTTTGTTCTGCTCAGCACAAATTTCACCTCCAGATGAAAGCCAGACAGAACAACCAGGAGCTGTTTGACCTGGGTGAGACACAGAGCTGAGGAACTACAGAATGTCTACCTAATATTTTGTCCTGTATTCTCAGCATAAACAGAATTACTCACCCAATTTTCTATTGTATGTAAATCGATGCCTCCACCAAAGAGTACCCCTATTTGTGATGTCTTTTTCGTAGGAAAAGAGGAAATTTTACACTAGCGATGACCTTTGTCCTTTCATTAACAACCTAATCAACAGTAAACGATTGAATCTCTATCGTTGCAGTCATTTTTTAGAGGCTCCCTTTCAGAGCCACTATGCTCAAGTGCCGCTATGCTCGAGTACAAAACAGCATTATGATTTTTTATCTTGTTGACAGCAACCTTTCATGTTGACAGGGACCTTTTTTTACCGGCTAAACATTATGGCCACTAGGTTATCTGCCAGACATTTTAGAGTTAGACCTACAGTATGTAATGAACATGTCGATAGATATTGGTATCTTCTGCAAACCAAAGATACCAATGATTTTAAATGGACATTACATTATTGATTTAATTAAGTATTGTTACTTTCCTTGTTCCACAGAGAACTCTCCACTAAGCATCCTACAATACTCTCTGGGTCGTGGTGGGATGGAAGGGATGGGGAGGGCAGTAGGTTCGGCCTGCCTGACCCCCAGTTTTTCAGCCCGCTCCGCGCCCTCAGACCCAGATGTCCTAAAGAGGATGTCTTACTCTGAGGTACATTTTCAAAATCCTTTGTGTAGTTCTTTGTCTGATTTTTTTTAACATGTATTTAATTTTATGCTTTATTGGACAGTAAAGTAGTGAAAGATGGAGAGGTTTTTTTTGCTGAAAGAGCAGAATGTCGGATTCCATACGTGCCTGGATTTGGTACATGTGCAATGTGTTGACTTTTGGCCACCCTGTCATATTTTGTAATGTGTTAAAAACGACCATAGGTTGCACACAACAAGGCCCTTGGGGGGCAGCTCAACGCCCAAGAGGAGGTACTCTTTCCTGGGTTGAACTCGGGCCTCGGACCACATCACCTCTCCAATACCCGGCTGATGACTAGCCGCTCACACCATAATCTGGGCCAGGTACTGTGCTGATTTTCAACATTGTTGCATGTTCTATTGGTTGTTTGTAAAAGCCAGGCATGTTTGTGGCTTTCGTAACTGTTCCAGACAACGACTAATTTGGTGTATTTATTTAGTACATTTTGTGCTTTCATGTGCATTGTGTGCTTTTGTGGTAGCTTAAAACATAATTTTGAATAACTGTGGTGCTTATTTATGTAATTAAGGTATTGTATTCACATATTTTGTAACAAAAAGGAATCATGTTAAATGAAGTTGATGTTAAGTGTCCTTTCATCTGTCTATTTAGGTTCCTGAGTCTCCAGAGCACAGGCCAGTCCTCTTCAGCAGCCAGTCTTCTCTGAACTGCGGCCATGGACTGCTTTTATTATCGCACAACCGGGCCAGCTTGGACACTGACTCCATTTCCGTCTTACACCAGCAAGACCCGTAAGTCCGGCCGTTTTGGATTTTTGCATGGGTGGCTGTCTTCCCAGCCTGCACTTCACTCAGAGCGGCATTTTTGGCTCTTATTACGGTACTCTGTAGGACCTTTTAAATAGAGATGTTATTACTGAAGGTAATGGATCCACTCTGGATCTGACCGAGTTCCCCTTGGAGACTAGCAGAGGGTACCTTAGTTTTAGCAACTTATTTATGTTTAATGTCCATTATCTTGTAGATCAGTTTTTCAGCCAGAAAGATCTTTTTCACTCCCTTCATACTTGTAATTAGCCCTCTAGGGGTGGAGGATAGGAGTAGCTGAGGAGATGCACGGCTCATCGCTGACACTAGACTGTTTTCTTCCCTGTCATCACTTCCGCCTAACAGATTTTGGGTGGGGCTTTCTGGAAAGGGAAGATATCCTGCATACTTTAGAAAAAGGCTTTACTCATGAGCTAGTTCGATCAGAACAGACAGGTTTTTTATTGCATTGTTATTAATTTGTGGGGGATTTTTACATATTTTGAAGCCTGTCTGTTCATTTATTTGGTTTTTCGTAGTCCTTTGAGGCAAATTGTTAACTACTATCTTGAATTGAAGTTTAGCCTAATTTCATACGTTTTCTCCCTAACGCTTAACACCACAGTGTATTTTGGGCTGTTCCACACAGCTACACACAAACATCAGAATACACAATTTGGGCAGTGCCACTTTACCCCTGCATGGAATATTCTGCTGTATCCACCCAGATTGAAGGATAACAAAATAACATACTTTGCTTGGTTATGCTCTGTAAGAGTTGTTAGTTGAACCAGTCTTTACTTCCTCTCTCTTTCTCTTTTTTGTCTGTTACTCTTTCTGTTTCTTTTTCTTCCTCTGTCTCTTTCTCAATCTATTTCTATCCCTCTTTTGCTCATTCCGTTTCTCTATCCCTCTCTTTGTTTCTTTCTCTGTCCTTTAATGTCTCTGTCTTTCTCCGACTATCTCTTCACTCTTCTTCCTCTTTAGGGCGTTGGGCTCCTCAGTGTCCCAGGGTAACCACAGCCCCGCTTGCAGTCTGAAGAGGTTCCAGAAAGAGTCAGATTCTTCCTCCATTGAGAAGACGGGACATGCCTATGTCGTAGGTCTGGATGCTCTTTAAATCTTCCCTTGGCTCTTTACTTTGAAAAAGTTGTTCTTCCCATGTGTTAGCTAGTAGAACATCTAAAGGTGTGTCTTTTTTCCCCCTTTCTCCAGGCGTGAGCATGCACAGCTCTGGGGTGTCCTCAACACCTGCCTCCTTAAATAGTGTTAATGGTAGGTTTCACTGGTCTGGTTTCACTATGAGAACAAGTATGTCATTTTGAATGCACAACCGGTTTTTATAGCTGCATGCTTGGCACTAAAATGTGCCGTGCCCTTCCCATTTATCCTAGCTTGTTCCCCGACACACACACTGCGTATTTTGGGACTGTGTGGGGTGACCGTGATATGGTAATGCTAAAGACTGTTTAACCACTGCAAATTGGATTTGCCTGGCTTTATTATTTCATATAAAATGCCTGCCATGTTTTTTCTAGTATAATCTGTATTTTAAGTGATCGCCCAGAGATAATTCATGTTTTTTGTTAGTGATTTTTCTTGAGAAGCAGATTGGGCTACCATGACCCTGTAATGTAGCAGATACTGCCAAACTAGGCACCTCACCACACTAACTGATCTTATTGATTAGTTCTGTGATGGAGCAAATTCAACACACCTGGTCTTCT
Organism: Esox niger; assembly: GCA_016801105.1. Classification (NCBI taxonomy): domain Eukaryota; kingdom Metazoa; phylum Chordata; class Actinopteri; order Esociformes; family Esocidae; genus Esox; species Esox niger. Next base: position 35,652 of record JACXGJ010002516.1, on the reverse strand, counting down.
GGAATAGTAAATCAAATAGGTGGCGGCAGTTAAAATATGTCACTGTTATCTGAAAATGTGCTGCTTCACAACCCAGAGAGTTAACCCGCATTTCTCACAAAATAAGAACAAGAAACCAGGCAAGCCTAGTTCAGACGGCACGCAATAGAAAGTGTTGCCCTCTCGAGATTCGAACCCCGGTTGTCCACGTGGAAGGCTGTCATTAACCACTACACCACACAGCTGTACATTTAATGGGTGTCAGTATATAGCCTCTTGTGTCTACCCTGAACATATCCTCTTTTGCCACTGGCCGTTTCAACAGCTAATTGGCTGTTCGTGAATGATATTGATACAGTTAAAAGGAAGTTTACCTCCGCTACAAATAGCATCTATTAACTGTATGGCGTTTGCCAACTATCAAAAAAGATGAAGATAACAAACTTTTTCATCAAGTAAAAACGTTAATCTTCCAGAAATAGTTGCAATACTGTATAACCGTAAACAGTTTAATTGCGGCCCATAAATAAAATTAATAAATGTCGTTGCTCTCAATAGATTCAAACTTCCACGTGAGAGGCACTGTTTTTAATCACTACACCACAGCTTTACATGTTTCAGTTGTTGCTAGAAACCATTGAGCATTGTTTTAAACAGACTAATGTTTCTTATTAAATGTACCTCCACCATAGTGTCTATGAACTTGTATGGCTTTTGCCACCGGCCATTTTAACAGCTTATTAGCAAGTAATTGGCTTACTAGTATCTACTAACTTCCTAGGAATAATCATAAGAATTGAGCTATTGCTAGCGAGACTGAAGATGAGAATTTTCATTGCCAGAAAGTCACAATATAACCATATACCATTTCAGTTAAGGCTTACTATAATGTAACTACTGTAAATTGTAGTCAGAAAATTTCTTTATCCTGACCCAAAGTGAATGCATGGATCCAAACTTCGAAAACCCACCAGAAACAGTCGCAATATAGAGTGGGGAGAACAAGTATTTGATACACTGCTGATTTTGCAGGTTTTTCTACTTACCAAGCATGTAGAGGTCTGTAATTTTTACCATAGGTACACTTCAACAGTGAGAGACATTCTAAAACAAAAATCCAGAAAATCACATTGTATGATTTTTAAATAATTAATTTGCATTTTATGGCATTACATAAGTATTTGATCACCTACCAACCAGAATTCAGTCTCTCACAGACCTGTTCGTTTTTCTTTAAGCCCTCCTGTTCTCCACTTATTACCTGTATTAACTGAAACTGTTTGAACTCGTTACCTGTATAAAAGACACCTGTCCACACACTCAATCAGACTCCAACTTCTCCACAATGGCCAAGACCAGACAGCTGTGTAAGGACATCAGGGATAAAAAGGCTAGGATGAGCTACAGGACAATAGGCAAGCAGCTTTTTGAGAAGGCAACAACTGTTTTACTGCAATTATTAGAAAATGGAAGAAGTTCAAGATGACGGTCAATCTCCCTCGGTCTGGGGCTTCATGCAAGATGTCACCTCATGGGGCATCAATGATCATGAGGAAGGTGCGGGATCAGCTAAGAACTACACGGCAGGAGCAGGTCATTCACTTGAAGAGAGCTGGGTCCAGGCCCGTCTGAAGTTTGCCAGTGACCATCTGGATGATCCAGAGAAGGAATGTGAGAAGGACATGTGGCCTGATGAGACGAAAATAGAGCTGGTGGTCTAAACTCCACTCGCCGTGTTTGGTGGAAGAAGGATGAGTACAACCCCAAGAACACCATCCCAACCGTGAAGCCATCCCAATCGTTGAAGATGGGTCAGGGATGGGTCTTCCAGCTTGACAGCGACCCGAAACACACAGCCAGGGCAACTAAGGATTGGCTTCGTAAAAAGCATCTCAAGGTCCTGGAGTTGCCTAGCCAGTCTCCAGATCTGAAAACAATAGAAAATCTTTGGAGGGAGCTGAAAGTCCGTATTGCCCAGCAACAGCCCTGAAACCTGAAGGATCTGGAGAAGGTCTCTATGGAGGAGTGGGCCAAAATCCCTGCTGCAGTATGTTGAAACCTGGTCAAGAACTACAGGAAACGTATGATCTCTGTAATTGCAGACAAAGGTTTATGTAGCAAATATTATGTTCTGATTTTCTGATGTATCAAATACTTATGTCATGCAATAAAATGCAAATTAATTATTTATAAATCATACAATGTATCATGTCCTGGCTATGCCCCTAGCCATCTCTACACTGGGCTGGGGCCATAGTCAGGATAGGACAAAAGGAGGTGCCTCTAGGCATCTCTATGTAAGTTTGGTCTTCCCAATTGGAGGCAGGTGTAGATCGTTGCCTCCAATTGGGGAACCCATTTATGTGAATGTTTGCCCACACTCTGTGTGGATCATTTAGATTGCTCAAGTCATAGGAAGCTGCTATCGTTTTGGTTTCTTTATTTTCAATAAAACATTGATTATTACCACCTATTACCGTCTCTGCGTCCATGTCCTACCACCAGCACCATGACAGAATGATCCACCTGTCAGAGACACAGCAGAGATGGACGGTAGGGGAACTCCTGGCCTGACTGCGACACCGAGGAGGAGGAGAACCCCTACCGTCACCAGCTGCATACCTGGCCAGCCCAGCGCAGCCACAGGAGGAGACAATGCCGGAGGAGACAATGCCGGAGGAGACAATGCCGGAGGAGACAACACAGACCTGCCGGGAGTCACCCCCAATACAATTTTGGGTGGAGCTATGGCGTCATGTGGAGGGCTCCAAGGCACGACGAGCCCTTGCTGCCTTTCACGTGTGGGGGGATGGAGGTAGAAGACCTCCCCGCTGTCGGTAGGTGTGAGGACCGGTGGGGCTTTCATGACCCGCCATACCTGTTCTCACCACCAGTGGCGGAGCCTCCGGCCAGTCTGGAGCAGCCAACACCTGCTCTACTCCCAGTGCCAGCTCCAAGGCGCCGGCTTCCTCCTGCTGCCCAAGAGTTGCAGCCAGCGCCCCCTGCTGCCCTGCAGCCGCAGCCAGCGCCCCCTGCTGCCCTGCAGCCGCAGCCAGCGCCCCCTGCTGCCCTGCAGCCGCAGCCAGCGCCCCCTGCTGCCCTGCAGCCGCAGCCAGCACCCCCTGCAGCCGCAGCCGGCGCCTATATGTACCTATGATAAATATTACAGACCTCTACATACTTTGTATGTAGGAAAACCTGCAAAATCAGCAGTGTATCAAATACTTGTTCTCCCCACTGTAAACCTAAACTGTTTTATTTCAGGCTTACTATAATGTGTAAACTGAAGGTTTTAGCCAGAGAAGTTTTGGTCTATATGGAATAATTCATAATGCATACTTCGCTTTGCCTGTGAGGAAATATGAACGCGGGACCTATAGTTTACAGTGCTGCTTCTCTAACCACTACGCTATTGAACAAGGGGGTCTCAGTCAGTCAGTTACTCACTCAATAAGAGACATTTGCTCTTTTTGGCCAGCTCCGCATATGCTGTTCTGCAAAAATGACTAAAGGTGAGTTCCTGAGGCATTCCTGGAGGAAGGATGACTGCTCCGATTGCAGTCGTTGGCTTCGGTCTCTTTTACAGAATAATAACAGATCCAAGTCATGGGGAGGAGTGTTCCTTATGGTTTGATCACAAAATATAGTACATGTCTGTCTTTGATGTTCAGCTTTCTTTCCGTTTCTCTCTGGATCTTTCCAGCTGTCTTTGTGCTTCCCCAAATATTTCTGTATTGGACAGCATATTTATACTTGACTAGACCTTCAACACATCCCCTTGACTATCTGGCTGTCTTCCAATCATATACGTGTATTCTACATCTTAACCTTGTAGGGCCTGGTATAGTGTCCCCTCTTGATAGCTTGGCATTCCACACACAGAAAATTATCTGGTTGTATGGGGCCCTCTCCAATAATGGATACCAACTGTTTGTGATACGGTACCTCATACAGCACAAGATAACAAAGTACCAATCCTCTGTGTTGTGTTTTTAAACAAGAGAATAGAACTAAAATACATGTATACCTTTAGGAAAATCTATGATTTCTCACACAGTGTTGTGTGCAGGCTTCTGGGTTTACTACACATTTTTTTATAACACAATATTATCTGTAAATGTACCACCTTCAGTTTGACTTGATAGAATTATGCAAATGCATAATTGCAGTTTCAAAAGATTCCCAGTTTATATCTAAACACCTCTTGGGGTTTTACCCAGACTCCTTGAAAAAGAAGCAGAATGCCTTGCTGTCGTCAGAGAGGGAGATTACTACGGTGAATCTAAAGAAGGATGTGAAGTACGGTCTGGGTAAGTTCCCATTTTATTCTGTTGTGATCGGGATTGGTTTCACAGATTCAAAGACAATTGAGTTGAAGCAGGAATATAGCCTGTCAGGTTGTTACAGATGTACTGAGACACCAATAAATGTTTATGGTCTGTCCCAGGACTTTCAGGAGAGTTATCAAACCTAGAGAAGATGTCCTGTACTCATCCTAAGCTAGTGCTACTAACTTCCTTTCTGGTATAGGTATATTGGACCGCTATATGTGTCAGTGCTTATGAAGACAGCAATTTAATTTTAGGTCTTGATCTGGCACATTATTAGAGTTCTTTCCAGAGCAATGGTATACATTCATGTCAGCAAACATGGTCTCTCTGTCTCCAGGGTTTCAGATAGTTGGAAGGGAGAGCTCTGGTCGTGTAGATCTGGGGACTTTCATCAGCTACATAACTCCTGGGGGTCCTGCTGACCTCAATGGCAGCCTCAAGCCGGGTCAGTGAGATATGTTACGGTGATAATGCTGGTTGACAGGTAGCCTAGTGGTTTGATCATCGACCAGTAACAGCAAGGTTGACAGATTAAAATCCCAGAGAGGGTGAAGTGAAAAATTTGAATGTGAATCTTGGTCATGCTTAAAAAAGAAATCTAAACAAGCAATGCGTACCATTCAAAATCTGAATTGATTCTGCTGATCCCTATAACATTCTTATAGAGATGTCAAACGTTAACTTCTGCTTATTACAGAACATATCTTGCCATGAAAAATTTATGGAAATTACATCAAAATAATAACCATCAATATTATGTATGACATTGTTAGAATAATATGATTATTTCTATGGCCTTTATAACGTCCCTGAAAACAAGCTATATAGGAGAGAAGTCCTAGATGGCCCCGGTGTTTGCGGTGTGACTGATGGTTTGCACTGTGTTCCATAGGAGATCGTCTCATCTCTGTGAATGAGGTGAATCTTGAAGGCCTTTCCCACAAGGCTGCTATCGAGGTCTTGCTGAGCGCCCCCGATGACGTCACACTAGTTGTGTCTCAGCCCAGAGAGAGATTATATGAAGGTAGCCATCGAGTTATTAATATTCTTAGCAGTAATATAAAATTGCATTATGTGTGAAACGTTAAAGTACTCTGCAAAGTACTTATAATGCCTTTATGGAAAAGGTAATTAGAAGGGTTACCACGCTTCGTTAGCTTATTTTTCAGGAATGCAGTTAAATACACACTCTTAAACCTCTATTTAATTTGAAAGTTAATATCATTTATAAATGTTTTGTGACTGTATGCATCTCTGACAAGTTTTAAAATGTGTTTTACCGAGGCACTAACACAGTTGTGCTCAAAAGTTAGCATACCCTTGGAGAACTGGTAATATATGTACCATTTGTAAAGAAAACATGAGTGAGCAGGAAAAAACACAGGTATTTTATTTCTTATGGTATTCACATTCAACTGTAGGTCAACAGAATGGCACAGTCATAAAACAAAACATGGCAACAAAGAATATTAACTGACCTCTGTTCAAAAGTCTGCATACCATTAGTTTTTAATACTCTGTATTGCATCAATGAGAGTGTACAATCTTTTGTAATAGTTGTCTATGAGGCCCCGAATTCTTGCAGGTGGTATAGCTGCCCATTCGTCTTGGCAAAATGCCTCCAGGTCATGCAAAGTCTTTGGTCGTCTTGCATGAACCGCACATTTGAGATCTCCTCAGAGATGGAGGATATTAAGGTCAGGAGACAATTTTCTGCTGCAACCAATGGAGGGCCAACTCGGCCTTGTGCTTAGGGTCATTGTCGTGCTGGAAAGTAAGCGCGTGCCATGCGCTGCTTTTGGGCAGAAGAATGCAAGTTGTCTGCCAGTATTTTCTGATTACATGCGGCATTCATTTGGCCATCAAAATGCCTTTAGAGCTCACACCCCCCCAAAACATCAGTGAGCCACCACCATGCTTCACAGTGGGGATGGTATTCTTTTCATTTTAGGCCTTGTTGACCCCTCTCCAAACATAGCACTTATGGTTGTGACCATAATGCTCTATTTTGGTCCTATCACTCCAAATTACAGTGCCAGAGGTTGTGAGGCATGTCAAGGTGTTGTTGGGCATATTGTAACAATACTTTTTGTGGCATTGGTGCAGTAAAAGCTTCTTTCTGGCAACTCGACCATATAGCAATTTTTTTTTCAAATATCAATATATTATGCTCATTGAAACAAACACACCGTCTTTCCAGCGCAACCTGTATTTCTCCTGAGGTTACCTGTGGGTTTTTCTTTGTATCCCAAAAAATTCATCTTGCAGATCTCTTAATACCATGCCTGACTCTGGCTTGGTATTAAGAGATCCCTGAATTTTCCCTCTTCTTAATAAGTCATTGAACAGTACTGACTGGCATTTGCAAGGCTTTGGATATATTTTAATATCCTTTTCCATCTTTATAAAGTTCCATTACCTTGTTACGCATGTCTTTTGACAGTTCTGCCTGTTCACTACATCCACATGATAGCTGACAAACTCATTGACTGTTTGTACACAAACCCTAATTGTAATTTAAAATGCCACAGGTGTGGGAAATTCACCTTTAATTGCCATTTTCACCTGCGTGTGTCACCTTGTGTGTCTGTAACAGGGACAAACATTCAAGGGTATGTTTTTTTTTGATCAGGACCATTTGGGTGATTTCTGTTATCTTTAGGATTCAAAAAGAGGCCAAACAACTGTAATAATAAACAAACTTATTAGCCCAGCTGTAAAACTACTATTTCTTATTCCCCATGTAGTCTATTTTGAAATAAAAATAAATTAGAAATTCTTGTCTGTTTATTTAGAGAGAACATCTTTTTGGCCTTTATTTTCTTTATCCTCCTTTGTCTCTTGAAATGCTCAGGCTTATTATGTGGATGTCTGTAAAATTGTTTGAAGATATTACATACGCTGCCCTGATTATCTGATAGGGTGGAGAAGAGCCCACTTCTTTACCCAGTAAACTCGTATAAAACAGTGTCTTTTCTGCCATTTCAATGACGCTCTTTATATTGCCTTTAGTGCCTATTATATTTTTTTCTAATAATAATATTCTCCTGTAGATTCTCCATCAGGGTTTGCTCCATATACAACCCAAGCTCCCTTGGCAGTCATCAGCCAGATAGAACCAGACCTGGACCTCGAGTCTTCATTTGAGGAACAGGATGCAGAAACGGTTTCCCACATTCCTCCTCTCCCTGCAACCACCACTTCCACTATCCTCTCGTCCGTCTCCCCTGTACAAAGCCATTGCAGCCTGAGCTCTGAGGACTCCAGGACGGAGAGTGTCAAGGCTCCCCTTCAGGTCCCAATCAATGGCACTCACTCCCAATGCACCCAGCCCACGAAAGCTGCCGCAGTACCCCTGTCCATACTTCATCACCAAGATCGCACCATCAACATCACCCCTGTTGAAGCAGTTCCACCTGCATTACCACCCAAAACCAGGAAAGCTAAGATCCCAGAGTTCCCTAAAGATCCAGATTACTCAGATAGAGGAGACTCTGATATGGACGAAGAGACCTACTCTAGTAGCCAAGAGAAACAAAGGCTTAAAAAGGTAGGCACCGGCACCTTTATTGACAAATGTATAACAGGAGGTCCACAGTTGCTATTTTTTTGTCAGTGACCAAGCCTCTAATTTATTCTGGTCCACAGCTTTGTCCTGTTAATTTTTTGCACTTTAAATTCCTGAAAAGCTGTTTCTATACTTGAAAAGCAAAACATATGTTGTGCTGCTATTCTCACAGCTTGAAGTCCTTAGGCTACACACATTCAAGACGAATGTTTACAGCAGAAAATGTGATGAACATTTTGTGTGCTATCGGAAAACAACCCAAGAAGCAGTCCCTAATAGTTTCTCATTTTTGTAGGTGTCCTCCAGGTAAACTATGCAGTACTGTAGTCCCCACCAAACCACAGCAAAGAGGCACAGTTAACAACCTCTCAAATGCCTGGCGTTCTTTACCAACTAATTGCTTGTCTGTTTAATCATTGTCTGGCTACATGTCATTGCATTTATAATGTCAGCGAATGCAATGCAGTGTAATAATACGGCAGCATGTCATCCTCTGATCGCTTTTTGTATGTTATGCTTCCAGTTCACTTCCACCATATCTATAACGACTTCCTGTTGTCCTCTTTCCCCCTAGTCTCCCTGCATGTATGTTGCCTGGTAACTACAGTCCATTCACTGCCATGTTCTCTGTTTGCAGGAGCTAACTCCTCCTCCTCTCCCCAACGGCATCAAGGGAGGGTTAAGTGGTAATGTCCCAGGAGTCAGTAGTCTCTCTCCGGGAGATCTATTTGATGTTGAACTGTCTAAAAAGGACAGCAGCCTGGGCATAAGTGTCACGGTACTGTTCGGAAAGGTTTTCACTCTCTCTTGTTTCTTTTTCATTTGTTAATTAGATTTTTTTTCTTAACATGACTCTTGTGTATGTGTGCATTGTTGTTGCATTAGTCCTTTTCACTTCTTTAACTGCTGCACAACTTTTCAAAGCTCCGCCGCACATTGTCAAAGCTCTGCTCTGCTCTGCTGCTTGGCTTTGTTGTTGGATTTTGAGATCGCGCTCCTTGTCTTTGCATACGGGTGTTCTCAGACATATATTTTGAATTCTAGAATTTCAAACACGTTACAGAAAGCTAATTTAATCATACAATGACCCACTCATACAAAGGAACAAGAGAAACAAACCGCACAGCACAGTTTGATTGCGGCATGGTATTAATGCCTTTATTGTGCTGGTAGTTGCTTGACCACTTTGATTTGCTGAAATATGACCAGCAGTGTGTTGTTGTTTTTTTTCCTCTGAATGATTCCTTGCATCTTTAACTTGATGATGATGATTATAAGCATGCTTTCCAGCTTAAGGCAAGCACTGACAGCTCTTGGTTAAAGAAAGCATTGTAGCCACTAAGACGATTTATTTAAGTCAAGTGGCAATAAGTTATTTTGACCCAAATCATTTATGATTTTGCATATCTCAAAAAAAGAACAAAAGCACCTTTGATTACACATTATTATTGATATTATTTAATCGTCAGTGATGAGCACTTTTATGTTGATTTATATAAAAATATTATCCTTCTAGTTTGGAAAGGTTAGTACAGTTGGCTAAAGCTGACAACTGCAAAATGTAAGAACAACTAGCATAAACAAAATTGTATCAAGTATTTAATAATAAGAACAACAAACCCATAGACAAGAGTCAGTGAGTCCATGGTAGACATAAGTATTGCAGCCTTATGCTCCATGGCCACATCTGTGTGGTTGACTAGAATAATGAGACCTCTCCTCCTCAGGGTGGTGTTAATACCAGTGTGAGGCATGGAGGGGTTTATGTGAAGGCCATCATCCCAAAAGGAGCCGCAGAAATGGACGGAAGGATCCAGAAAGGTAAGACTTGTGGTTTCATTCAGTCAGGCAAAACATTAAACACCGCATTTTACCAAAAAATTGTCAAATGGGGCGGTATCGTGTTGTCAGCGTGTTGATGCTTTCTGACTGTGTGTATGTAACACTCACATGCCTGTCTTTACCCCTAGGAGACAGGGTGGTGGCAGTCAATGGGAAGAGCCTGGAAGGAGCTTCTCACAAACAGGCTGTAGAGACCCTGAGAGACACTGGACAGGTGAGTCCTCACAACTGAAATAAGTCTTAAAAGAATGCTTCAGTTCACAAAATTGATTGAAGTTGATTGAAGACAACAGATTTGATACATGTCTATATTCCAATATAGAGGCATCCAGTGTTCTCTTTTTAATAGGGCCTTTATGGCAGCTGTTTTTAGAGACATTGGGGATAATGCTTGATTACAGAGAGCTATTAACTATTTGCTTTTGTTCAATTGTTATATAGTAAAAAAAAAAAACATGTTAAGTCTGATGGTAGTGAAAAATTTAACATGTGAAAGCTTTAAGATGTCAAGCTGATTCTTCTAGGGATTTTGGATTAATTGTATTAAATTGCGACATAATGACCAAGTTATGTGTTGGTGGTTGTAGTGATGGTACAGTGTCCTTGTTAGACTGTGTAGTTCTGATGGTCTGTCTTAATACTGTTAAATTGTTCACTAAAGAAACATGCGAATTCGTTACATTTCACAGTGGACATGATTTCTGATACTATCTGTTTTAGGGGTTATGTAAGCTTGATGACCATGGCAAATAGAGTGCAGATATTGTTGATATTCTTGTTGATCATTCCCAATAAATGTTGCTGTCTGGCCCTTCGTAACTCAGTGTTGAAGCTACGGTACCAAGGCTTTCTTCATAGATGTCATAATGGATTTGATGTTTAGTTTTTCTCCACTTACATTCCGCTTTCCTATGTTCTTTTTTCATGGCGCTTACCATCATGGTGTTTCTCCATGGTGTTTTCTGTTTTCTCATAGTTTTCTTTACCTTTACCGGTGCAACACGATCCATGACATTCAATATTTTTACATTAAAATGATCCAGGAGTACATCAACTGACTTAGCACTTATTGTTGGAGAGATAGCTATGGCTTCCATAAACTGAGCATTGGTACTGTCATTTATGTACCTTTTCTTAACAGATACAGATTACTTGAACATCCAGGGTGACCAGTGATAAAAAAGACAGAAATGATTAGACAGGGTGAAGTCTTTAACCATGAAAGAGGAAATATCGAGACCTTTCGAGAATTCCAGATCTAGAATATGGCCTCGTGAGTGTACGCTCTTTCACATGTTGAGTAAGATCAAAATTGGCGAGTAATTTGTCATTATTGTCCTTATTATTATCTAGGTGCATGTTAAAATCCTGTAATAATAAACTAGAATAATCAACTGGTATAACAGAGACTATATATCATCAATACAATTTCTTGAATATCATGTGGGTCTGTAGATGGTTCAAACATTTTTTAAGTGTATTTTCTTTGCACTGGAATGTATCTTTGAATAGGGCAGCCCCACTACACTTCAAGTTTAGTGTTACCAAAATTATCATAGATTCAGAAATTCCAGTTACTTTTGATGCAGAAAATCAGGAATTTGCTTACACTTTCAAACATTTTGGGGGATTTTAAATGGATTTCATCCCATCCCTGAATCCTAGCTGCCAGTTATATTGGAAACTATCCAGACAACCTTTTCAGGATACTATACCACAGCACAATTCATCAGCATTTTGAAATCACTCAGCTGACAAGGAGAGAGAGAAAGTTGTGCCCTTGAGCAAGGCAATTAACTCTAATTGCTCCTAAAACCCTCTCTGGATAGCACTGTCTGCTAAATGGCTAAACTTTCAACTGTAGATAAACACTCTTCTACTCTTCTACTTTGTCTTTTCTCATCAGTGGTTTCTCCCTTCTCAGATGGTCCACTTGCTGTTGGAGAAGGGTCAGCTCCCTGCAGACAGTATCCATGCCCCTCTAACCCCTCAGGTCACTCCTGTCTCTGTACCCAATGACCAACCACAGCCAACCCCAGAACCTAAAGGCCAGCCAGAGTACAGCTTCATCACTGCTGGTAAGTGCACTTAAGTGATCAGCTGCTGTATGAGTGATCAGTGAATCTGTTTTTTGTACATTTGACATTTTAGTCACACTGCAGGCAATTGAAAGGCAACATAAGAAAGGGTGCTATTGTAGATGTTTCATAAAAACCCAACCTGTTCCCAGACAACGTATTTGAGGTACCCTTGCTGAAGAACACCTCAGGCCTTGGATTCAGCTTCAGCCGAGAGGAGAACCACCCTGACCAGTCAGCCTGTCATGGTCCCGTCACCGGCTCCAGCATAGTCAAGGTCAAAAAGCTGTTCCCTGGTCAGCCGGCCGCTGAGAGTGGACGCATCAATGTGGGGGACGTCATCCTTCGCGTCAATCAGACGCCACTCAAAGGACTCTCACAGCATGTATGTAACCTCTTGTTATGACTCTGACTCGAACAATTGGTAACACGGGCACCGGAGATATTTTTCCAAATGTATGCACATTGTGTTTTATTCTGTATTTGTTTTCTTCGATTTTGGATTCCAATAAGTATAATGTTATATAACATAGCTGACACTATTTAAAAAAAAGCATTCTGTGGTCTTGATTTACTCTTGCCTTTAGGAGGTGATCTCAGCCCTACGAGGTACTGGTCAAAATGTCACTCTGCTTATTTGTAGACCTGACCAGGGGGTCTTACCTGATATGGACACCTCTACTCTGGTGAGGAACACCATTTCAAATTCAAACCAACCTTCATAATCCATGAGTGGCAATTTAACAAATGCATTGTCTGCAATCATTTTATGGGTCCAAAAGCTGGGCAAATGACTCACAGTTCTATTTTAAATATTTAATTTCCTGTATAACTGTGCACTGTATTTGCTCCTTAGACTCTCGTGGCATCGCCCCGTAAAGAGCCAGCAGCACAGCCTCCTGAACCTAACGTGGCCAGGCCTTGTACAGGCTCTCCAGTGGTGTCTGAGGGGAAGAGGACCGTGGGGTCTGTGTTGGGACCAGTGGAGGCAGCTCTAGAGAGACTGCACATGAAGTCCCCTGGCCGGCGAGACAGCTATAGCGATAGCACGGATGACGACGAGGAGGTTGGCTGGGTCCTATAATTTCTTCTTAACTTGTTTGCCTCATCCCATTCTATTATTTTCCGAAAATTCATAATAATTTCCCAGTGTTTTCAGGTTATCGGCTATAAGAAAGTCACACTTTCTTAATATAAAAACATCCACATGTTATGTAAAAAGTCCAAATTGATGCTTAATCCACATCAGGACACATTTCTGTGTGCAGTGATGTTTTTTTTCTTATACTATGCTTTTCTATTAACCTACTAAGTTTTGTTCTGTAATGTCTCATATTCTTACAAAACTTGGATGAATTAGGTTGCTTGCTGTTGAGAGCCAACAATTTTTTTGCACCAAGTGATTGGTGCAAGCATATACCTAATGAATACATTAGCACATGTTATTACATATTTTGAAGTGGAAATTTCACTTGCTGTGCAAAGCTGCTCCCTAAACACGGTAATCAGCACAATTCTGTATAACTCAAGATTCAATTCAAAGGACATAACAAAAGAGGACAAACCGCAATGGCATAATGCACATACCTAAATGTATAAAATGTAGCACTCAATTTCCAGAGTCCCTTTCTACCTCCAATTACTTGGTCCACTACCTAGTAATCACCAAGGCTAATCAGTAATATGCAACAGCAAAATGGAGAAACAACAGGTTTACTGAAGTCTTGTGTCTGTGTGTACTCTTGTTCCACAATGCTCTTTATTTAATATTTGTCAAATTCTTCTGTTCATTCATTCTATCCTGAAATATATGTGTAAATCTTTTAATTCAGGTGGAGGAGGCTTTCAGCCCTTCTCAAGAGCAGAGACGACTAGCCCGTGACCATAACGTCAACCAGACCCCCAGCAATAACCTGCACCACATTGGCAGGCCCAGCCAGTATGAGACCACTTGTGAGATGGAAGTAGATGACACCCTCCACTCAGTCTACTACTCCTCCGACCAATCATTGTCCAACCGGTCGAATGTCAGAAGAAAGTATGGATTGCGTCTTGATATTACACACCCAGTCCTGATTGCAGCGAGATCTTGGCTGATTACATACTTGTGTAGGCTGTAACAAAGATGGCCCTTAATGTTTACATGCACAGTAATATCAATATCAATTGTGTTTACATAAACTACTAAATTATGACATTAGACTGATGGCATTTAAACATCTTAAGTATGATTACCTTAACTGGCATAAGTTCCTAATCAAAGTAAGTATAATCTGATTTACACACTTAGTTTTCTAAGCAATATTTGAAGTTAATTATTAGAACATAGGAAAGCTCAGTGATCCAGAATTGTATTTGATTTGTTGATTTATAAATGCGTAAGTGAAGGCTTAAACTTATATTCTTCAAACTTATAAGACCAGTGATAATTTTGACATGTATTTTTACCGTTTTTGTTACTAGCAGTCTGCTAACACAAAATATTAGACATCCTTTAGTTGGACATGACTATTCTAATGTGCACATAAACCAACCAAGCTCCTCCAAAATCATACTGTTTTTAAAAAGTGATCTCACCTTGTCTGAGATACGTTAAGGTCACTTTCAGACAGTTCACCAATCCTAATCAAAATGAGGCTCTGTTATATAGCAGGTTGTTTGTAATGGTTGGATGCACTGCTCTCTGTTTAAATAAGGTTGCATTGGTTGTCACTGTTATTTTGTTTTTTAAACCAATGATTTGTTTGTAAACAAACTGGAAAATTCTCAACTTTGTAAGCTTTTTGGAGGCGCTAGATGAGATCTTTCTTAGATTTTCCATACAATTCTGACAATTTGCATTGTCCCTGTGGCTTCCCAGCCACTCTTCAGCTAACTAGTGAGAAGGGGAGTATTGTCACCTAATACATTCTCTTCAAAGTGTAGCAGCATGTGACAAATTTTGAAAGGACTGCCATGGTATATTTGATCAATTGATTTGTTCTATTGCCATATTTTCTCTAGGGGCCCTTCCTCCTCTCTGATGGTTTTGGACCTGGACACCACTTCTAAGCCTATGATATTATCTTCTGAAGCCCCCGGCCCTGAGCACCTGCCTCCCCCGCTCCCTCTGCCACTCCACTTCACCCACGTGCCTGACAGTGGACAAGACACTGATGATTTTGTACCGGTAAGAACAGGGCAATGCTAAGATTTCAGTATAAAATAACTGCATGCACTTGCTCTGGATAAGACTGTCCGGTAAACCGTAATGTACCATTGAAGTGTGGGTAAGCATCCAGAAAATAAATTATATATCATTAAAAAAAATTATGTACCAGTTGTCTGGGCTGCTGCCTGTGGTGCATATGTCACACGGTAGCATGAGGTTGAATCTGGCTCGCTGCTCTCTAGGCAATAAACTCTCCACTATATTTCTCCACTGTCTCTCTCTAATAAAACATTAAAACCCACAATGGTCTCAGGCAATTTTCGGACGGATGTTATGTCTTGACATTATGCATCCTGTATTAATTTCTGTTACAGGTATCATGAAAGATTTGTATAATGTAATGACTCTCAACAACAATATAAACACCTAAAAACAGACTTCTGGGACACTATTTAGAAAATGAATGTGTTGGAATGGCAAAAACAATGTTTTACATTGAAAATGTCTGCCATATGGTATGATATTTTTTATTTATTCTGATACCCCCTTGCTTTATGCTCATATTAAAGTGTTTAGGCTGAAACTAATGAATAAAATGAATAATACAATGTAAAGAAAACATACATATCAAACCATATATCAAAAGTTTGATGGATGCTGACTTCAAATTATTTTGCAGTAATTACATCAAGCAGAGGACCGGTAGCGCAGTTGTAGTCGGTCTTGTTATAAAATCAGTTTTGTTCACGCAGGCTGTGATCCCTATAGGAACACTCACTATGTATGGACCTCTTTGTTAGAATGTCTGGATATTAGTTACGTACGATTCTAATTATTACAGTTCCGTTCTGGATATTTATAGAACTGTACACTATGGCTCAGTCAGCTTTGTCCAATTTACTCTACTTTTGCCTCATGCAGGCTTTAATCCCCATAGGAACCCCAAATATATATGGATCGCTTTGTTAAAATGTCAAGATACTAGCTAATGAAAGCTGTATGCTTCTAGTGATGTACATCATGCACTCCATCCGCTGCCCCAAACTCGGTCCGTGGCCCTGAGATTTAGATGCCTTTTCATATATTTCTCAACTATAAAATAAATAAAACAATATAGAAATAAAAACATGATGATTATCAAATTCCCCCACTTTGCCTCTCTCCTAAAGAAAGTAGAAGGAATGTTCCGGAGCTACATCTCAGGGGTTTAAATGGTGTGATCCTTTTGGTTCATGCAATTATGTAATTAATCTGTATGTATTGTATTTAACTGATATATTGTTGTGCCGTTTCTCCCAGGACGTGGAGCTGAAAGTGTCTTTGGTGAAGTCTGACAAAGGAAGCCTGGGGTTCACTCTGACCAAAGGGAATGACCTGGGCTGCTACATTCACGACATCATCCAGGACCCCGCCAAGGGAGACGGCCGCCTGAGACCCGGCGATCGAATGATAATGGTATACAGTACCCCACCGACCCTAAATTACTCCCTACCCTCCCGAAACCCAAACTTCAAATGGGTGCTAATGTGAAGGGCCTATATAACTACATACAGTTATATACAGAAATATTTGGACATTGACACAATTTTCATAATTTTTTCTCTGTACGCCACCACAATGGATTTGATTTGAAAGAACCAAGATGCAGTTGAAATGCAGACTGTCAGCTTTAATTCAAGGGTTGAACAAAAATATTATTATGCAATGTTTAGGAATTGCAACCATTATCATACATGGTCCCTTTATTTCAGGAGCTCAAATGTAATTGAACAAATTAACACAATCATAAATAAAATGTTCATTTTTAATACTATAATATGAGAATATTTTGCAGGCTATGACTGCCTGAAGTCTGGAATGCATAGACATCACCAAAGGCTGAGTTTCCACCTTTTTGGTGCTTTGCCAGGCCAGGTTTGTTCGTGGGTCTTTCTGCATTATGTTTTTTCCTCAGCAAGTGTAATGCATGCTTCATCAGGTTAAGGTCAAGTGATTGACTTGGCCATTGCAGAATATTACACTTATTTGCCTTAAAAACCTTTCACCGTATGTTTTGGGTCATTGTCCATCTGTAAAGTGAAGTGCCATCTAATTTGATGAGAATGTACCAAACTGTTGATTTGGCCACTCCTAATGTTCCTGCTATCTAAGGATGGCCTGTTTCACTTGCATTCAGAGCTCCTTTGACTGCATGTTGTGGGTTCACAGCAACAGCTTCCAAATGTGAATGCCACATCTGGAATCAACTTCAGACCTTTTACCTGCTTAATTGATGAAGAAATAACAAAGGGCCCACACCTGTCGACATCTGTCCATGATACAGCTTTCGAGTCAGTTGTCCAATTTTTTGGGTCCCTTGAAATAGAGGGGGATACATATTAGACCTGTAATTCCTAAACCCTTTGTCCAATATGGATGTGAATACCCTCAAATTAAAGGGATAGTATGTCTAAAAATCATATTTATCTAAAAATTCACTCACCAAAAGTAAGTCCAGAATGTATATAGTCATTTATTCCAATCATCCATTATTCAGCTTTGTCCCCGGCTGTAATTAGAGTTCTTGGCATTGTCCAAATTCATGAATGGAAAATAACTATCCTGAATACAGGCTAGAACAGCATCTGACAATGGGGGGATGGTGAACAAGTTAATCCCCAACCCTTGCCCAGAAAATCCAGTGGATGGTGGTGTAGCTCTGGATCGTGGATTCTTATGCCAACCTAAATGGAAGGCTTTTGTTGCAACAAATGGGAACTATTGATTCCAGTGCTGGAGACCATGAGTGACCCTGTCTCTGAAGCTGAACTTGTTCAAAGATGTGTGCTTGACCAGCCGGATTTCGCCCCCCTCGTAACTCCTGAGGTGCTATAGACTTTTGCGTATATGGAGCTGGCAAAGAAGAGCAAATGTCTCTGAGTGACTGACTGCTTGACTGACTCCCCCTTGTTAAATAGCGTTGGGGTTAGAGAAGTGGACTTCTGAACTATAGGTCCCCAGTTTGTATCTCCTCACAGGCGAAGCAAAATACCCATTGTGAATTATTCTGTATTAACGAAAACTTTGCTGGCTAAAACCGAAACTTGAAACTGTGTACGTTTATATTGCTACTGTTTCTGGCATGGAATAGTTCATCTTCAGTCTCTCCAGCAATTGATCAATTCTTAGGATTATTCCTAGGAAGATAGTAGATACTAGTAAACCTATTACTGGCTAACAAGCTGTTAAAGCAGCCAGTGGCAAAAGCCATACAGTTCATAGATGCTATTTGTGGTGTAGATAAACTGACTAACGTTTCTTATTAAGGTTAACACAATCCTCAGTGGAGTCTTGCGACTGTGAAATGTGTAATGCCATGGCGTTCTGATTAAAGACAGTGCCTCTCGTGGTAGATGAGAAGTTTAAATCTATTGAGAGCACCAACATTTATTAGTTATTTCTGGTAGATTCCACAATTCTCTCGTCTTTTCACTTGATGATAAAGTTAGGTATCTTCATCTTTATTGATAATTTTTGTATGAATGTAATTCACAAATGAAAGAAAGAAGTATGTTGTTTTGCCATGACAGAAAGAAATACATTCTTATTCCATAAAATGAAATAGCTTTGGCAGACTTGCTAGCAATTGCTCAATTCTTATGACTATTCCAGTAAGTTAGTAGAGACCGGTAAAGCTTTTTACTGGCCAATACGATGTTAAAACGGCCAGTGCAAACTGAATACATAGACGCTATTTGTGGTGGAGGTAAACTTTGTAAGGAACGTTAGTCAGTTTAAGTGTATCAATGTCATTCACGAATGGCCAATTAACTATTAAAACTGCCAGTGGCAAAAGAGGATTTGTTCAGGATATACAGATGCCGGGTGGGAAATGTACAGCTCCCGGTGTAATGGTTAACGACACAGTCTTTCACGTGAGCAACCCAGGTTTGAATTTCAAGCTGGCAACACTTTCTATTATGGGCCAGATGAACTAGGCTTGCCTGGTTTCTTGTTTTTTTACATAACTGGAGAATACATTCTAGGCCAGAGGAACCTAGCTACCTAACATTAGCAAACAAGTGTATAAGGCACAGCTATTTATTTTGATTGCATATTCCATACACAGGGCAGTTAAGTGCTTTATTTTTATGCATAAAAAGAAAAACGATCTGGTATACTAAAAGCTACTTTTAGTATTAAAGTGTATGCCCAACCTAGCAAGACAAATGTATCAAATATCTTTAAAATTAATTTGATTAGGACATTTTTAGAATATATTTTGAAGACTGTTTTTGGGGGATTTTGTCAAGTACGAACTTGATGCTTTTTGATCAGACAATCTTTTTAAAGGCAGAAGTGCAATCTTTCTGTTTTGATTCAAGTAGTAAACAGCAAACTACATAGCGCACAAACGGCAGGAACAGGCAACAGACACCATAAACAACACACACACTAATGACAATGACCAACCGGAAACACCAGGGCAGGGAGAACTTAAATAGGGACTCAACGAGGGAGCAAACAAGGCACAGGTGTAAACAATAAAGACATGTACAGACTGCTTGTAAGAACACAAACAAAAAACAAACATAACGGGGCTATGAATGGAGTAGTTCTACTCCTTGACGAAATGGGTACAACCTAGAAGAGAGAAACTGAAACTAGTATTGATCTTACTGAGGGTAGAATCAATCCAAAAAGAGACGTAGTATCTGTAGACACAATATTTTGGGATCGATCTCCTCACCGCTATCGGAAATTACTAGTGCTGGTTTGAATTGATGAAATGCTGCCAGTTGTTTTGTCAGTGTACTGTTAAAGAAATCGCTGCTACCGCAATAGGTTACTAAATGTAGTTTGAAGTGTTTTGGAGTAGTTTACCGCTTGCAATTCAGTTTTGCTGTGGTGGGCCGATTAGTTTCGATTGATGAATTTGGACGATGCTTAAAACGCTAATTACAGCCGGGGACAACTGAATAATATCCAATCTGATTCTTTATTTTTAATTTTTAAGTAAATATGATTTTTAGACGAACTATTCATTTAAAGCTGAGAGACTGCACTTTTAGCCCATATTCATTATTTCACTGTAATGCTGAGAGACTGCACTTTTAGCCCATATTAATTATTTCACTGTAATATATTTTGTTAAACAGACAAAATAACAAAACTTGTGTCACTGTGCTAATATTTCCAGACCAAAATGTATGCAGCAGTAATTATGGACCATATTCACCTTGTGTGCTGTTGAGTGTGACTCTAGGTGGGTCTCCATAGTATTTGCCATCCTGTCCTTCTAACCAGTGACTCTTTCAGACCTGAGACATCACAGGTGCAGTTAATTACCAGGTAGCAATAAGCAGAAATGTTGCAGGAATGTTATAAATGGCTCTCTAAAAACCTCTAAAGCACAAAAAAGCTAGGGTATACTGTAATTTATTTTTAAATATAAATGTTGGTAGCGCCCTATGACAGATGTTCAGTATTAATGTATAATGTATGTAAAGGTAAGGCAGCTGCCTTAAAAAAATCAGTTTTTTAAGAAACAAATTTGACCCTTCAAATTGATTGCAAGAATTGATGTGCATGTTGTTTTCTCTTGCTCATCGTTTCCTGACATGTCCACGTAATATGATGAAATAATGTACATAGACTGTTAATATTGCATGTTTGGAGTGTTTGCATGTGTGTTTGTGTAGTATGTTACATACTACCTTGCTAAACTTATCAACACAATTTGCGGTGGGAAGAAACATCAGAGGTTGCTAACAAGCATCAAACGAGATGAAACAACTTCTTTGGGATCTGTCAACTGTGTGACCGTGGGTGTGTTGCGCCATAGAAAGAATAGACCTTTTTGAGAGGCAACTTGGACTTCAGGGAACACTTACTGAAATTGAAAGTTTTGCACTGTATGGTCATTTTGTGCATATATGATTATATTCTACTGTATGCACAATATGCGCTCATTCAGGCTTATTTATCTATGAGAAGAAAATAGGCCGCTGATTCATTATAAACCAATCAGTGAAAATGAGTGTCAGTGAGTGATTTTGTTCTTTCTTCCATGATTTTTGACAGTGTGTAAATGGTTATTGATGCATTTTGCCCAGCTGCATTAATAATTTCCCAATAGCCTGTACAAATAATGTCCGTAGTTGTAGGTGTTTTTTCTGGAAACAAATAAATTCAAACATGTTATTGAAGACTGATATCAGCCTGTGTTGTCGGGCCTTAGTACTTTTGAACAGATTTGCCAAATGTCACTTTAGTTTTGATGTTTTGAACACCCCTTGATTATCTACTAGAACATAGCATATAATTCAATGCATTTCTTTATTTTCTGTGAAGCTTAAACAAATGACTAATAATAATTAGTCCTCTCTCTGTCTGTGATGCTGAAATATGTGCCAAAGTAGATACAATGAAAGGCGTTTTCATGTCTCTAAGTTGTGCATTACATGCCTCAGGCATTGTGAATGTGAAAGAGAGCTATATGTCTATACAGAGCTATAAAATGAATGCTGCGGTTTATACCCAGTGTGTCTTAGAAAGTGGGAATCACTTTGATATTTGTACACTGATCTATGGCTTCAAGGACTGACCATCCAATGATGTGGAAGTCTATAGTTTAAGCCAGGTTTTGAAGCAATGCAAGGTTTGTTTACATTTACATTGTCTCCAAAACATTAGAGGGAGAAATGCTAATATTTAAGGTTTTACAGCTGAAATTAGCTTCTTATGAGGCAAGTATTCATTTTCAAAAATCTATCTCAATACATATGTCCTGAAAATGAATGTAGGTGTTAAGCTGAAATGCTTCCCAGCACATCTGCTTAAAAATGTTTGGTCATCCTCCAGGTAAACAACACTGACGTGTCCAACATGGGGCATACTGAGGTGGTGAACCTGGTGAGAGCTGCCCCTCGGGTGGTGGATCTGATAGTGGGGAGGGTGCTTGAGGCCACCAAGCCGCCCATAGACGCCCACTTACTTCCTGACATATCCTTCCAGTGCCAAGACGAAACACTGGGTAAGCGATTCATCTGTCTGTTAACTGGCTACCGGTTTGTGTCATTGTTGGTTTTTGAACATGCCGACTGTTGAATATGCCACTGTTTTGGTTTGTTTTATCAACCAAAGATTATTATCATGGTAAACACAGTTTGTCACATGCTCTTGGGTCGGCAAAAGAGGCCGACCATAGCGTGCTGATTAACAACACTGCCGGGAATTTGTTGTAATTTTTAGACCCTCAATAATCTGTCACAGTCTGGCTGTTACTTGTGGCAGCAGCTTTTGGTTCAGAAGTTCCAAGTTATGCTGTTAAAGCACCGAATGAAATAATATAATTAAAAGATAGGATATAGCTGGACTTGACCTGCGAGAAATGCTCTAATTCAATTTACATAGCAAGTTGTTTTAAAAGCATATTCCATGCGGGCAGTGACAGCTTGTACAGGGTGCTGTTCATAAAGCCATGCGATATAATATACTTTCTTGCAGGGCTGGTGTTGGATGGGGGCAGAGGCAGTGTGTATGGGGTACTGTTCATAAAGGAAATCCTCCCAGGCTCAGCAGCACTGTTGGAGGGTAGTCTGAGACCCTTAGACTTGGTCCATTATATCAATGGAGCTCCCACTCTGGACCTGACCCTCAATGAGAGCTGCAGGCTGCTGGAGATCTCACTCCGAAACCTAACTATTAAGGCCACCAGGTAAAACAAACACTCTTGACTATCAGTCCAGCACTACACCTGCATGTTTGCTGGATGTTATGTCACTGATACAAAGAATGATTATTTAACATATCCTTTGCATTGACTACATTCATTAAACTATAATGTGCATTTTCCCTTCAATAAATCCCAGTCTCTGGTTTTGCTGTCACCTACTGAACTCTTGTGAAATATGTCTTGGTTGGTTTGTTTCTGAGTAAGATGAAACCAACAAATAGATCTCCATCTCCACATAAGTCGATCTAATGTCTTTCTTTGCCCTTCAGGGATGGGAAACCGGTTTATCCAGGACAGAAGAGTATTTCATTTCTTAACAACAACGTCAGCCCTAAAGTTTCCACCAGCATGAATGGTAAATACATGTAAATGATCTGCAAGGTCATGTCGTAAAATTCATTCACTTTGTCTGTTTGTGGACCTATTTTCTGCATTTCAATGTATACTGTTGAGTAATGCACTACAGACCTGCTTGTTGAATTTCTTTGTCGATGCGCAGTATCTCATGAGGGGCACAGGCATGGGATTTACCTTTAGTGTTGAATGTATTACTGTTGTCGCAGGCTATCTTCACAGGGCTGACCACGGCGAAACAGAGGCTTTATCCACTGTATGTCCTTTAGAGGTAATAACGTTGTTTATTACTATGTTTGAGATTTTGCAGCACAGTTGTAACCACTTGTTTATATTAAAATTGATTTGACATGGCACTAACAATATATTTTTTGTCCAGTTGCAAACAAATGTCCTTGTGATATAGATCCCATCTGCGAGTGATTGAGTTGACTGAATTATATGGATTGTTTGATTTGGCCCTCAGGAGGAGATCATTCTGTTGGACCTGGAAAAGCCTGCAGCAGGAGGGCTCGGCTTCTCAGTCATCGGAGGCGAAAGGGGCATCTTTGTCAAGTCCATTACTCCTGGAGGCATAGCAGACACTACAGGAAGGCTACAAGTGGGAGATCGACTGCTTAAAGTGAGTTTTCTCAACTTTGTTATTTGTGAATGCAACATCTGTTGGCCACCAGGTTGGGATCTTTGAACACATGTTTTTGTTTAGCTGAAAGCAGTCTTGTGTCCAAAAGTCAATCTCTGTTTCACTCCGTTTCAAAAGGTTTTAAACGTTCGAACACAAACGCAGCTCATAGGTTTCCAGCTGACCACATCTGTCCACAGGTGAACGAGGAGCTGATGACCGGGGTGTCTCACACCAGAGCAGTCACTACTATCCGTAAAGCCAAAGGACTCGTCCACCTTGTAGTGTCCAGACCACCGGACCAAAATCCCGACACGTACCTGGCCTACCTCCCTGACAGCTCCAACAAATGCAACGGCAGCACGGACAACAGTGAGGACAGTGGAGTGAAGACCAAGCGGTGTTGCCCTTCTGATGGAAACAAATCCACTAGCCCGCCACTCATTCCCCCAATAGGTAGACAACATACTAAACACTCTTAATCCTTCTTTGTATAAAAAAAACTTAACTTTTACTGATGTCACAGTACGTGTAGGACACCATTTGAATTTTGCTGCCTATTGAACTCAAGGTCCAACCCTAAATGTGACTTCGACTTGAAGCCCAAATGTGATGAGTGTGCTGGGCTGCCACATTGGGCAACCGGGATCTGGTTAACTGTCACTATGTTAGATTTTTTTACGTTCCAGTCCTGGGATTCGATCTAGTCATTTCCGTCTAGCTAGGCTATCTACTACCCTTGTGGCATTATCCCCATTTGAAATGTTTTCCCAATACGTTGTCTCATGCCAGACTATGAATCGGGTCCTAAGGAGCGGAAGACGAGGAAGGACCGCGAGAATAACACTGAGCTGTCTGAAGATACAGATTGTGATGGTTCATCTCTGCCAGAGGATTCACCTGAGGTAGTTTGTTGCCAATGCATAATGAGGTAGTTTGTTGCCAATGCATAATGGGAGAAGAGTTCTTGAAGGCCCAAACACAGATTTTCACCATGTGGTAAACAGCATTAACAAGCAAGTTTTTTGTGTGTTTGTGGAATTCCAGACTACACGAAAAGCCGGATGGAAAGAGGAAAGTGTAGATGACCCACTGAACGAGAAGTAAGGAGCCCTATGGTGTTCTGATGTCACCTGACAAAAAGTATTTTGTGTCTGTGTGTGTGTGTGTGTGTGTGTGTGTGTGTACAGCTCTGGAAACAAGAAACCAGGCAAGCCTAGTTCAGCTGGCTCATAATTGTTTTTCCAAGAGCTGTATAAATATATACACGTGAGTGTACATGTGTTTATGTATGTATATGCGTTAACAGAGATATTTCTTATGTCACTGTGTGTTCCTAGCTGCCTAAAGATGAGAACAGAGCAGCCAGAGGAAGATGAGATCACCTGGGGTAGTGACGAGCTCCCTATAGAGAACATCAACTCCAAGTTCACTGATGGTAAGCTGCTTAGACTTTTCAGTTACTAAGTCTTGTGTGAGAAGACAAAAAAACAATCATAAAAGATGTGCATATTTTTCATTCAAATCACTCTTTGGGAACCACTTAAAACCCCATGACCTCAGTAGTCCCAATCCCTATTCGTAACATAAACCTAAGTTGATCTATTTACTAAATATCCTTCTACAAACTTAAAATGTAATGGATTTTCTTGAATTATTTACGTGCGTAAGTTAAGTATCTTTAGTAACATTTCCTTCCCTATTTCCCAGACAGGCCCATCATCACAGAGGATGAGCTGACTACTCTTCCCCTTGTGAAGGTGGTCCCTGACGGCCAGTACACTGGGCCCAATCTCAACACTGTGGTACGCATGCTGAGGGGCCTGCTTGAGCAGAAGATTCCTTTGCAGGAGTTTGAGGTATATAGTCGGTTTTAATGTAGGCAAGAATGGAAAGTCTGAACTATTTTGTTTTGTAATTGGTGTGTTATTTGTGACAGACAGTATGTTCTACTGTATACAAACTACAGTGCCTTGTGAAAGTATTCGGCCCCCTTTGAACTGTTCGACCTTTTGCCACATTTCAGGCTTCAAACATAAAGATAAAAAACTGTAATTTTTTGTAAAGAATCAACAACAGGTGGGACACAATCATGAAGTGAAACGAAATTTATTGGATATTTCAAACTTTTTCAACAAATAAAAAACAGAAAAATTGGGCGAGCAAAATTATTCAGCCCCTTTACTTTCATTGCAGCAAACTCTCTCGGGAAGTTCAGTGAGGATCTCTGAATGATCCAATGTTTACCTAAATGACTAATGATGATAAATAGAATCCACCTGTGTGTAATCAAGTCTCCGTATAAATGCACCTGCTCTGTGATAGTCTCAGAGGTTCGTTTAAAGCACAAAGAGCATCATGAAGAACAAGGAACACACCAGGCAGGTCCGAGATACTGTTGTGGAGAAGTTCAAAGCTGGATTTGCATACAGAAAGATTTCCCAAGCTTTAAACATCCCAAGGAGCACTGTGCAAGCGATAATATTGAAATGGAAGAAATATCAGACCACTGCAAATCTACCAAGACCCGGCCGTCCCTCTAAACTTTCAGCTCATACAAGGCGAAGACTGATCAGAGATGCAGCCAAGAGGCCCATGATCGAACTGCAGAGATCTACAGCTGAGGTGGGAGACTCTGTCCATAGGACAACAATCAGTCGTATACTGCACAAATCTGGCCTTTATGGAAGAGTGGCAAGAAGAAAGACATTTCTTAAAGATATCCATAAAAAGTGTTGTTTAAAGTTTTCACAAGCCACCTGGGAGACACACCAAACATGTGGAAGAAGGTGCTCTGGTCAGATGAAACCAAAAACGAACTTTTTGGCAACAATGCAAAACGTTATGTTTGGCGTAAAAGCAACACAGCTCATCACCCTGAACACACCATCCCCACTGTCAAACATGGTGGTGGCAGCATCATGGTTTGGGCCTGCTTTTCTTCAACAGGGACAGGGAAGATGGGTAAAATTGATGGGAAGATGGATGAAGCCAAATACAGGACCATTCTGGAAGAAAACCTGATGGAGTCTGCAAAAGACCAGAGACTGGGACAGAGATTTGTCTTCCAACAAGACAATGATCCAAAACATAAAGCAAAATCTACAATGGAATGGTTCACAAATAAACATATACAGGTGTTAGAATGGCCAAGTCAAAGTCCAGACCTGAATCCAATCAAGAATCTGTGGAAAGAACTGAAAACTGCTGTTCACAAACGCCCTCCATCCAACCTCACTGAGCTCGAGCTGTTTTGCAAGGAGGAATGGTAAAAAATGTCAGTCTCTCGATGTGCAAAACTGATAGAGACATACCCCAAGCGACGACTTACGGCTGTAATCGCAGCAAAAGGTGGCGCTACAAAGTATTAACTTAAGGGGGCTGAATAATTTTGCTCGCCCAATTTTTCAGTTTTTTATTTGTTGAAAAAGTTTGAAATATCCAATAAATTTCGTTCCACTTCATGATTGTGTCCCACCTGTTGTTGATTCTTCACAAAAAATTACAGTTTTATATCTTTATGTTTGAAGACTGAAATGTGGCAAAAGGTCGAACAGTTCAAGGGGGCCGAATACTTTTGCAAGGGACTGTATATATTGCATAAAAAGCAGTGTAAGAACAGTCAGCTAGATACATAACATACAGATTAAAAAATGTAGGACATGCTTTCTAGAACAGGAAACCAGGCAAGCCTAGTTCAGCCGGCCTGCAATAGAAAGTGTTGCCCTCTTGAGATTCGAACCAGGATCACTCACGTGGAAGGCTGCGTCATTAACCACTACACCTCAGAGCTGAACATTTGACAGGCGTTAGAATAGCCTTGTGTATACCCTGAACAAATCTTTTGCCAATGGTCATTTCAACAACTAAATGGTCATTCATGAATGATATTGATATAGTTAGACTGACAAAACATTTATTACTAAGTTTACCTACACCACAAATAGCATCTACGAATTGTATGGTGTTTGCCACTGGCCGATATAACAGCGTATTAGCCAGTAATATGCTTTACCAGTATATTTTAACTTACTGGAATAGTCAAGAATTGAGCAATTGCTAGCAAGTCTGCCAAAGCAATTTCATTTCACAGCATAAGAACGTATTTTTTTTAATTTCATTTGTGAATTACGTTGATACAATAACTATAAATAAAGGTGACGATAACTACATTTTTCATCAACTGAAAAGACGAGATATGTGGAATGTACCAGAAATTGTCACAATACTGTATAACCGGTTTTATTGCGGCCCACAATTAAAAGTAATAAATCTTGTTGCTATCAATAGATTCGAACTCCGGTCTTCCACATGAGGCACTGTCTTTAACCACAGCAACCGCATTACAAGTTTCAGTAGTCGCTAGACACCACTGAGCATTGTGTTAAACTGAACAGTGCTTACTTAATTTACCTCCATCATGGCATCTATGAACTGTATGGCTTTTGACACTGGCCGTTTTAACAGCTTATTAGCCAGTAATAGGCTTACTAGTATCTACTATTTTCCTAGGATTTTTCAAAAGACTTTTGCTAGCCAGACTGAAGATGAACTTTTCCATGCCAGAAAGAGGTGCAATTTAACCGTATACAGTTTTGGTTAAGGCTTACTATAACGTAACTACTGAATGTTTTAGCAAGCACGTGTTTGTCAAGCCTGACCCAAAACACATGCACGGATGCGTACTTTGATAATTCCATCAGAAACAGTCACAATATAACCGTAAACTGTTTTAATTCAGACCTGATATAATGTAGATACTGAAGGTTTCAGCCAGCAAAGTTTTCGTCTATACAGAATAATTCATAATGCGTACTTCGCTTTGCCTGTGAGGAGATCCGAACACGGGACCTGTAGTTTGCAGGTCCCCTTCGCTAACCACTACGTTATTTCACAAGGGGTAGTCACTCACTCAATTACTCAGTGACATTCGCTCTTCTTAGCCGGCTCCACCTACGATGTCCGGCAAAAATATACAGTTAAAAACGATTGTTTGTATCTGTCCTTGGGACAGAGATTTAAAGTCAATGTATTTATTGTGAATTCTCATTCATAAAAAAAATTCACAGAATCTGCAGAGTCTACAGCCACTGGATGACTGTCTAGTTGGCCAGACTAAGGAAAACAAGAAGAAGAATCGCTACAAAAACATTCTCCCTTGTAAGTGTCTGCAATAGCACTATCACTTAAGTGTTTACCTCAGGCTAATGTATAACAAAAGGCATTATATCTGCATCTACTACAGTGCATGATATACTGTATCAATAAAACATAATTTTTTGTTGTTTTTCTAGTTGATACCACTAGAGTGATCCTGGGTAAAGATGGTTACATTAATGCCAACTTTATTAACATGAAAGTGAAGGATGAGGAATTTGGGTACATCGCATGTCAAGGACCCTTACCCACCACTCTTGGGGACTTCTGGCAGATGGTCTGGGAGCAAAAATCTGACGTCATCGCTATGATGACCCAGGAAGTGGAAGGGGGAAAGATCAAATGTCAAAGGTACTGGCCTGACACCCCACGAACAGCTGAGATGGTGGACGAACGGTTGCAGATCACGCTCATCAAGGATCAGTATCTAGACAACTTTGTTATCCGTCTCATCGAGGTGAAAGATATCCAGGTGAGGTTGAGTATAATTTGAAGTCAAGCCCCATCTTGCCGGACAGGTCTAGTCATTTATTTTGTATATTATTAACAAGTAAATATAATGTACAGAATCAGCCATGAAACAAACTAGGTATATTCTCAATTGACTAAACAACACGCATGATCATTTGGATGCTGTGTAAGGCACTTTGTGCAGCAGAATAACAAATGTATTTTTTGTGCTCCATTCCTTTTCTAGACTGAAGATATTCAACATGTCACCCACCTGAACTACACAGGTTGGCCAGACCACGGAACCCCCACGCAGCCTGAGCAGCTGCTGACCTTCATATCCTATATGAGGAACATCCACCAATCAGGACCCATTGTTACACATTGCAGTGCAGGGATTGGTCGATCAGGAACACTCATTTGCATAGATGTGGTTCTTGGCCTCATCAGTAAAGATGCTGATGTAAGTATGATAATGATTGCCAAAAATATGCACTGCATATTAATGTTATTGAAGGAAACTAAATTTCAACTGTATGTCTTGTTTCATGGGGGCTGTACGTTTTAAAGTAAAAATGTCTGTTTTTAGTTTGACATTTCAGATGTGGTACGTAACATGAGGTTGCAAAGACAAGGAATGGTACAAACAGAGGTAAATTCACCAAAATGATGCATTTTACTCATATCATTGTAACAATGCCTTGATGTTGACTTTTTTGTGTACGTACTACCCAATTTAACAGAATGTCTCTCCCATTGTGTTTTGGCTACATAGGATCAATACATATTCTGCTATCAAGTGATCTTGTATGTGCTCCGCTGTCTTCAAGCAGAGGAGAAAATCTCAGGATAGCAACCTTTCAAAGTAAAGATGCTGCACAATATTGTCCTTGCCTGTTGGTGAGAGCAGAACTATTTTGGACTGGGGAGTTCACACAGTTTGGGTTGCAAAATGTTTGGTCAAACCCATGGTTTTATTAGACAGATTTGGTCACCCCTGTTTATTTCATACTGAATGAAAGGGGAGAGACCTACTGGAATTTGTCAAAAGGTATTTAGCAAAAGGTATACACCCCAGTTGTTGTGGGTTTAAAAGCCACTGCTCAATGTTCAATAAATGCCTTAAAAGGAATTCGACTGGTTTCCTAGATCCAGATTAAGCCTTTGTCAAGAGTGAAAATCATTCTCAATGGAGATTTTTTTACTTGAAAGTGCTTCAGTCTAGTACAAGGCTTAATTAGGTTTCCTGGAAACCAGTGTCTTGTTTTCTGATAGTAAATCCTTACTGGAGTCTATTTTTGTTCGCTTTTAGTTCTTCCTCTTTAGCTGCTACCCCTACTATCTTATGAATTCGTATATACACAATAACACAAAGTTGGTTTCATGTCTTATCTTTTTTTATCGAATCTTGAATATTATGAAATAACTATTGACAATTGATTCATATTTTGTCAGACAAAATCCTGTGTATTTTTTAGCTATTTTGATGCTGGAAGTTGACAGATTGCGACAACTATTTGCATTGTAAATCTTATAATGGTAATATCTGACTTCTGCCAGTGGTAATTAATGAAATTATTAAAGTGTACATATTCATCTCTTGAAAATGTTGGATATGTTTGAATGTTACAGGCACATTTTCAATTTGTAAATAAAAGCCAAATGTTTACATTTTGCTACCTTATTTCAATGCAGGCATAATTGCCACTTATGATGCAATTGTCCCCAAAAAGAGTTGACCATTTTAAATAACTAACAAAATACTCACAACCTCACATCTGTGGCTATTGTGTAAGTGAGTTCCACTGGCCCGTCAAACCATGAAAAGTGATCACAACAGAAGCCTTACTAAGGTGGTTTTGCGGCAGAGACTTAAAATTGAGAGGCAGGTCTGTGGTGCATACCACACAGCACTTAAGTTGGAGCTCCGACTGCTGAAATATTGAATCCTATGGGATTGGTCCCTGAGAGGTCAAAACTCTTGGCAAGGAGTTTGCATGTAAATGTCTTCCTTCTATTCAGTCAGAAAGGCTGCAGACTGAAGCAGGTTATTGTCCCCGTACAGAGTCTGTCCACAGCCGTTGTATTGTTCCTATAAGATTTAAATTCTAAAAGGAACTCCAGTAGAACCATAACACAAAGTTGGGCATAGTCAATTCAATAGTTTGGAATGTCCTGAAAAAGAAACCACTGTCTCCAACAATTGGCTACAACCAAGTCGGACAAGGAAAACAACAGCAGCAACAGATATCAGATATGGAACAGTTTTGTGGACAGATGAGATAAAGGTGAATCTGGGAAGGCAAAAGTATGGAAAAACAAAGAAACTGCAAAGCATACCACTACATCTGTGAAGTATGGTAGTGTAGTATAATGGCATGAGCAAGCATGCATGCCTGCCTCTGGAACAGGCTTACTCATCTTTATTGAATTTCAACAGCATCAGAATGAATTCAAAGTGTAAATAAGAATCTTGGCTACCAATGTACAAGAAAATGCCACCATTAGCCGGCATTTCACAATGCAACTGGACAATGACACAAAATTCACAATTTGTTTTAGACTGGCCAAATCAATCAGGGGGATAATGGGTTCCTCGTAGCTTCACGGTGAATTCTTCTCAAGTCTTTTTCAGTAAAGTTCTATAAACTCCATGCATTTTTTGCACACCAGTTGACTATTTGCAACAAAACTTTGTCCGGTGGTCACGCCTCAATAATTTAGCTAATTCAAGAGTGTTGCATTTGTTTCTGAAAAGCATTTTCTTTTTTTTATTACTTTTCAGTGTTAGTTAAATCTCTTTATTGGCCCATTTTACCTTAAGTCATGAAGCTGCCTAATAATTATGCACACCTTAATATTAGGTGTTATTCACTGTTGCCACACCCTCATTACATCAATGAATTTCACCTGAAAATTGTTCAATCCAATGAGCATTTAAGTTTATATGGTTTGGAGATGAAAAATGTGCATAGAAATAATGATACAATCAGAATAATTACTTGCCTAATAATTGTGCACGCAGTGTAGTAACAGGGTTGCAAATCAATGCTAATGTTAGTTTTTTTCTCAGGAATAGATGCTTGCTGTGGAAAGTAGCATTACTGTCAAAGTCAAAGACCAACTTGACCTTGACATAAATAACAAGAAACCAGGCAAGCCTGGTTCAATAAAAAGTGTTGTCCGCTCGAGATTCAAACCAGCGTCACCCATGTGAAAGGCTGTGTTGTTGCAATATAGCCGTATACAGTTATAGTAAAGGCTAACTATAACGTAACTACTTTATGTTGTAGCCAGCAAATGTGTTTGTTACTGAAAAAGACTTGAGAAGAATTCATTGTGAAGCTACCAGGAACCCATTATCCTCCTCTGCCATCATATTCCAGAAATGCAACCTACCTGAAGTGTCCAGAAGTGTCAAGTGCTCAGAGACATGGCCAAGGTCAAGAAGGCTGAAACATGACCACCACTGAATAAGATTAGAATTTTACTGTATAGATTGGGCAAAGAAATATCCATTTTCAAATGTTTTATGGACCAATGAAATTAGTGACTCTTGATGGACCAGATGAACGGGCCCACAGAACCACTTCAGTCAGGTGCCAGCCAGGTGGAGGAGGGGTACTGGTATGGGCTGCTATCATTAAGGATGAGATACTTGGACCTTTTCAGGTTCAAGATGGACTGAAACTCAACTCGAAAACCTACAGCCAGTTTCTGGAAGATACTTTCTTCAAACAGTGGTACAGGAAGAAATCATCAGCATTAAGGAAGGTCATGATCTTCATGCAGGATAATAGAAAAAACGTTTTCTGTTTGTCCACTGAATATGTGAACAGCTCCAGTTTGTGACATGTACAAAATATTATTAATTAACATTCCTGTGGTCCTGGATATTTATTTGTCATGATCTACAATCAAAAGTAATGTAATTCATTCAACCCTGTTATTTTGCGAAAACCTGTTACTCCGATTCAACCCATTTACCATATCATTTTTATTAAAATAATCTTAAGCTATTTTCTCAGCTCACAAAAGTTTAACCTATTGTTCTTTTAATAGGCAGAATGATTATAAGCGTGACATGTAAAAAAAGGTTGGGCAGGATAGATTTCAACAGATACTCAAATTAAGTGTTACAATTGTGCTGAAAGGTTTGCATACCCTTGGAGAATTGGCAATAGACAGCACTGGAAGAAATTAAGAGACCTCTGCAAAATTATCAGTTTCTCTTGTTTTATTATTCATACGTATATTGATTGAGTAAATTTTTTTGGTTTTATTCTATAATCTACTGATAATATCACTCGCAAATTATTTGTAGAAAATCACTGGTCAAAATAACCAAAAGAATGTGTTCTTTTCAGACCTAATATAAAGCAAAGAAAACATTCAGATTCATTTTTTAACAACAGAATACTCATGTTTTAATTTAGGATGAGTTCAGAAATCAATATTTGGTGGAATAACCCTGATTTTTTTATCACAGCTTTCATGCGTCCTGGCATGCTCTCCACCAGTCTCTCATTGATGTTGAGTGACTTTATGCCACTCCTGGCACAAATACAGTGGGGCAAAAAGTATTTAAAAAGATGAGAGGCCTGTAATTTTCATCATAGGTACACTTCAACTATGAGAGACAAAATGAGAAAAGAAAATCCAGAAAATCACATTGTAGGATTTTATATAAATTTATTGGTAAATTATGGTGGAAAATAAGTATTTGGTCAATAACAAAAGTTCATCTCAATACTTTGTTATATACCCTTTGTTGGCAATGACAGAGGTCAACTGTTTTCTGTAAGTCTTCACAAGGTTTTCACACACTGTTGCTGGTATTTTGGCCCATTCCTCCATGCAGATCTCCTCTATAGCAATGATGTTTTGGGGCTGTCGCTGGGCAACACAAACTTTCAACTCCCTCCAAAGATTTTCTATGGGGTTGAGATCTGGTGACTGGCTAGGCCACTCCAGGACCTTGAAATCCTTCTTACAAAGCCACTCCTTCGTTGCCTGGGCAGTGTGTTTGGTATCATTCTCATGCTGAAAGACCCAGCCACGTTTCATTTTCAATGCCCTTGCTGATGGAAGGAGGTTTTCACTCAAAATCTCACGATACATGGCCCCATAAAACCCCTTTGCATAAAAACAGCCCCAAAGCATGATGTTTCCACCCCCATGCTTCACAGTAACTACTGTATGTTGTAGCCAGCAAATGTGTTTGTTACTGAAGCACTGTGAAGCATGGGGGTGGAAACATCATGCTTTGGGGCTTTTTTTATGCAAAGGGAACAGGTGGTCTTTGGCTGCAACTCAGCATTCTTTCTCCTCCAAACACAATGAGTTGAGTTTTTACCAAAAAGTTCTATTTTGGTTTCATCTGACCATATGACATTCTCCCAATCCTCTTCTGGATCATCCAAATGCTCTTTAGCAAACCTCAGACAGGCCTGGCCATGTACTGGCTTAAGCAGGGGGACACGTCTGGCACTGCAGGATTTGAGTCCCTGGCAGCGTAGTGTGTTACTGATGGTAGCCTTTGTTACTTTTGTCCCAGCTCTCTGCAGGTCATTCACTAGGTCCCCCCATGTGGTTCTGGGATTTTTGCTCACCGTTCTTGTGATCATTTTGACCCCACGGGGTGAGATCTGGCAGTGGAGCCCCGGATCGAGGGAGATGATCAGTGGTCTTCCATTTTCTTAGAATTGCTCCCTTCAGTTGATTTCTTCACACAAGGCTGCTTACCTATTGCAGATTCAGTCTTCCCAGTCTGGTGCAGTTCTACAATTTTGTTTCTGGTGTCCTTTGACAGCTCTTTGGTCTTGGCCATAGTGGAGTTTGGAGTGTGACTGTTTGAGGTTGTGGACAGGTGTCTTTTATAATGATAACAAGTTCAAACAGATGCCATTAATACAGGTAACGAGTGGAGGACAGAGGAGCCTCATGAACAAGTTACAAGTCTGTGAGAGCCAGAAATCTTGCTTGTTTGTAGGTGACCAAATACTTATTTTACCGAGGAATTTACCAATAAATTCATAAAAAAATCCTACAATATAATTCTCTGGAACTTTTTTTCTCATTTTCTCAATTACAGGCCTATCTCATCTTTTTAAGTGGGAGAACTTGCACAATTGGTGGCCGACTAAATACTTTTTTGCCCCACTGTATTCAAGTAGCTTGGCTTTGTTTGATGGCTTGTGACCATTGTGACATCGTGAGAGGGCGGGTTCTAGAGGGCAGATACATTGCCCTCAGATGGCTGGAGCAAGATGGCTGTCTGTTAAGGACTACAAAACCCAGGCTGCCTGGGAGTACAGCTGCAGCCAACGAGACCAGCAGCAGGCTCTAATAGGGGGCCATTTTGTGAACCAGGAGACGAAGTTACTTTGGAGCTGGAGAGATT